>JAHZMV010007057.1:0-47423 GCA_027743765.1 Coecobrya sp. COE2
AGCAGCAGAAGCAGCTAATATATATCTCTTATAGTGAATACATATAAAAAATAGTGTGGTGTTTTGAGTGTGTGTGTGTGTCTAAAAAGTAAATATTATCGATCGGACATTTTTTTGTTTTTTTCTTATATTCACCGTGGTTCTACACAAGCTGCATGTAATATACAGTGGTTTTTTTATATACAAGTTTTTTACCTTAAATAATATATAATTTATTATTATCATTTATTAATGTCTTATAAAGAACATAGTTTAACGAATAACGATAATAGTAATAATAATAACAAACATGCATATAACTACACAACATAATATATATATAGCCTCATGTACATAAGACATTGTAAACAGTTTTTTTTATATACATGCATACATAACTTGCCTTTGCTCCAGTACTACTTTCTTTTTGATGTTTTTGTAATCAATACAGTTCTGTGAACTGTGAGAAGAGAAAAAAATGACTGTAGAGAAAGGTTCTCCAGGAGGAGGAGGAAAAAGGGAGAAGGACAAAGTATAGCAGTATGTCTATTATGATATGTGCTAGTTGACTTGGATGCCTTATGCTTAATGCCTAGAAGGAAAGAAAAAATATGTTGTTGCTTTTTTTTCTGTAAACTCATTTTCTTTTTGCTAAATTCTTTTTTATCACTAATATATTCCGCGATGATACGATGAAAAATTTCCTCTTATCGTTTATCTCTTCCTGTTTACTTCCCAGAGCAGAAATACAGGAAGAGAGAGTGGAATAGTTTTTGATAATGATGATGTGGATGAACACAAAATATCTAGACGTATGAGAGTTTTTTTTTGTGAGTGTGTGTGTGTGCATGTGTGGTTGTTTAGTGTGTACTGTTATTATTATTATTATTTTCGTTATTAAATCGGATCTGATCTGATCAAGATGTTTATGATGATGATGATGATGAAAATACAGAGGAAAATTGATATCCCTCGTATTATTTTTGCCATATGTAGTATTTTTTGTGGTTTTTTTACCGTTTCGAATTGAATTTGTGTACTCAAAAAGTTTCTCTTTTTCTTTCACAGGGACGAAATACGTTCCCAATCCAGCACCAGTGAGAGATGGATTCCGCCTTCTGCTATTAGACGAGATGCACTTCATACAGACGATAGCGATGATGTCAAGTTTCGAAAAGTAAGTAAAGCATTTCAAGAAAAAAAGGGAAAAAAGTGTTTCCTTTTTTTCTGATTTAATTTATCAAGTCATGTGAATATTTAACGATAACAACGAGTAGTAGTAAGGATAGTGATGGTACATAGACAATATTCTCGCTCGGTTGGCAATAAAATAGCGGATAAAACGGCTGTATAGATAGATGGATAGATGAGTGTGTGTAGCAAGCAGCTTGAAAGGCTGCTGGGCATGCTTTGTGTGTGCACAAAGTTAGTGGCTTTCTGTGGAAGCAGACGTGAAACGTGCCGTGCACGACAATGCAAGGCGGCATGCTTCTTTCCTTCTGAAACTCTGCTTGTTGGCTTGCGTACGTTACGTATGACATGCTTTTCACGGGAATTTTACTTTATACACACACACATGGCTTGTTGGTAGGTAGGGAAAAGAAAGTAGGAGCCGTTTTTTTGGGTTGAGTCAGTAAAATTCAATGGAATTTTGTATAGTCATTTTCATGTATGCCGTTGGTATGCGGAATGCCACCGACTTTGGGAAATAGTGTGAGGAAATATAGAGAAGATGTCGGGAAAGATGGTAATAAATTGCGTAGAGGGGAAAGAGTACATAGAGAGATTTTGGGTGGACAAGGGAGAGATGTATATGGGGAAAGGCGTTATAAATGAAATGGAAATGGGGAAAATATGTTGGGAAAGGAATGTAACTGATGAATTTGTCCTTGTGGTTTTGATTTGACCTCAGGTCCGTGGGATTCTCAACAAACTCACCCCTCAGACCTTCGATAGGTAAGACAAAAATTTTCTTCCTTATGCGTATTATATGGCAAATAACGTTATAATATTTACAGTGCTTACAATAATGAATAATGTATGTTAATTAGGTTGACCGAGGAATTGATACGAATCGGGTTAGATTCTCAAGTGCTTCTTAAAGGGGTTATTCTCCTGGTGAGTGGAAATTGATGATATTTGTAAACGTTTTTTCGTACGAGGTTTATGATGTAAGCTTATTGAATGTATTTTTTTTGTGTTTGGCATGAATAGATCACTCACTCAATCCTCCACAAATGTTGCGAGGAGCTGGTCAAGAAGACGAAGGCGGAAGACCTGGAATGCCTCTCCAAAGTAATTTCATAGCATAGAAATAATAATTACATAATAATTAGTACACCGATAACATTCATTTAGCAATCTAGCCGATTTCATCTCTAAGGAACAGTACTTATAAAAAGTGTGAAATTCATATCATCCTATAAAATTTCGAAAGTACCAATACATAACACATACGTATGTAACAAAACGATCTATGCACTACAACTAATAAGACTAAATCACAATTACTTTAAATTCGTCTGATCACAAGATATAAATGAGTTTAGGAAGGAATAATTACCTTTGTCACAATCAGGATCTAGGCAAAAGTGCTGCTTGGTTCCATGAGCGGCTAATTTGTGGTCAGTCAAAACTGAACGGGAAGCGTATGCTACAAATAGATAGGGATAATTAAAATAGTGAGTTAATGGATGTCAAATGTCAACATGAAAAGCATTGTACTAAAAATGTTTGTAATACCTTTTGTTGACGCTAAAGTTTAGTGTAGGTTCATTTCATTATGTATTGGTCTGATTCCACATTTTTTCAAAGCTTTTATTACGTAGTTTATGACATCGTAAATGTCAGTAAATGTAAATTTCAAGTCATGCAAGGTTATGTCCAAATGGTACGAGAATCAATGTGTTTGTTAAAGGAAAAGCTGATGGCATAGCTTTCAGGATTAGACCGTATATTCTTCATTTCATGCTTCTTGTCCATGCCTTAAGTGTAATTTATGTTTTGGTATGACGATACGGCGTTTGAGTAACAAGACAAATCATTTGCATTTTTTTCAGATAATGAGCACATGTGGTCATTTGTTAGATAATGACAAAGGGAAATACCTTATGGATCAGTACTTTGATCGCATGAAGGAACTCTCAGAAAACGAGAAACTGCCAGCAAGGATCAGGTTCATGCTGCAAGATGTGATCGAGCTGAGGGATAATCATTGGCTGCCAAGGAAGACCATCTCATTGAAAGAATCGCCCAAACCCATTCAGGAGATCCGGCGAGAGGCTCATGACGAACTTGGAATACCGGACGGGTCACGATCACCCACAGAGGAGTTTCGATACTTGCAAATTGATCCAAGGCGAAATGGCAGGATCTTTGGTCCCAAAAAACGGACTGGACTTGAGGACGTCTTTGCTCCTGTTCCTATTGCAATGACCAGTTTGGGTACCGGACCGGGAGTTATCACCCCTGGTGAGAAGTCACTCGGCATGGAAACCAACGGCTTCCACACGCCACCTCCAATCCACAACAACTACAGACCAGCGGGTGGGATGAGAGGATACAACCCACCCAATCAACCCAACAACATGGCACCAAACAACCATCCATACTACCAGCACAAAAATAACATGAAGTATCACCACAACCAGAACAACATGCATCATCACAACCATATGAATCACAACAATCATCATGGTGGTGGCGTTGGCAATGATGGTGGTCATCATGGCCAGATGAATATGCACCACAACATGCGGAACAACCAAAATAACATGAACAACCACGGTTACGAAAAATCTCCCGTTGCTCCACGATTCATGAAGCAGCAACAGGCTAGCCAGGGGATGGTCGGAGGCGCTCCACCCATGCAGATGACAGCCATGCCGATGCAAAATGAGGAGCTGTCTTTCAGACCTCCACCAACATCGATGATCAAAATGATCCCCCAACCAATGAAGCCGCCAACATTTGCTCCACCAATCATGGATCCCAGAAAGTCTCCTGTTACGGCAGTTATGCCACCTCCAGTAATAAACCAGCCGCCACCACCTGTTGAGAATCCACTCATGCAGGCTGGAAACAAGAGCACTCTCGAGCGGAAGAAAAACAAGGCTCCTACTAAGGACGACATTATCAAGAAAGTGGAGGATGTCCTTCGCGACTATTTGGCCAAGAAGTCCCTTGAAGAGGCTCTTGAAGCAATGAAGGGTCTAGCTATACCAGAGCGTCTGTTTTGTGATGTCATTGTCGCAATACTTAACAAAGCTATGGATCACAATGGTAGGTCATTCACTCTTAGCTACATTTTCTCTCCCAGTTTAATTGTAAAGTATCTCCAAACTAACCTATAGCATGTGTTATTCTCCCATTTCAAGCAGAGGCTGATCGCGAGGCTATCTACTCGTTTGTCATCTACCTCGTTGAGAAGGAATTTATCACCGTTACCCAGTTCCAGGATTCCTTCCGTGTCATGCTTGACCTAATGGCTGACTTAGAGGCAGACATTCCCCGCATCAAATCCTATGTGGCTGCATTTGCCGGGCGTGCGATTACCCAAAGGCAGATGACAATTGTCGAGGTTGCAGAGTTAACCGAGAATGGACGGCATTATCCATTCTTACTGCTCGTATTGCAACACATGAGCAAGACCCTAGAACGAACTAAGCTGTGCAAGCTATTTGAAGAGAGCAAGGTCAGCCTGTTGACCACGTTGCCAAAAACGGACCGCACTAAGGATCGCATGGCAGAAATTTTAGAGGAGCGAGAACTTTCTTTCCTGTTCCCTCTTTTGAAAATTCAAGCTGAAATGGCAAAGCGCTTGCAGGTAGATATCAAGAATGTAATCTCTCGCCCATTTTTGTTGTTTTCCCATTTTACTTTCAAGGACATTCCCATAATTTGTTTTTCTTTCTCATCCTGTCTAGATAAACGCTGACCCAACAGACTTCCTCGAGTGGGTGAAAGGACAAGTCGACGTTACATATCAGACGTCACATGGCTTCATTCATGCTTTGATGACCGTGATCTTTAAATTCATCAACACTGTAAGTTTCATCACATCTCCAATTTATAGTGTTTGCACAACCGGGATAATGAGTTGCTAGGGTATGCTTTTCTGCTGTAGTATGCTCGGTAATGAGAGTTTTGCAATTTTTTTGCGTTTATAGGAAGCATTGAAAGCACTAGGGCTTGAGGCCAATCCAAACCAGGCTAACGAAAAACAGATCAAGGAAAAGGAGAGGGAGCTCCTGTCAAAATACAAGCCTGTAATTTCCACCTTCCTCGAGAACCGAGTAGACCTTCAAGTGATAGGAATCTACGCCCTACAATCGGCATGGTTTGCTCTCGAATGTCCTAAAGGTAAATAAACAGTGACAAACAAAATTAATTACATTCCGCCCTCGCAAAGTAATTTCATGCCGATGCTTGTAACAATGTAATACAATCCACCCCTTTGATTAAACCAATTTTTTCAGTCATGCTCCTCCGTTGGTTTATGAACACCTACGAACTGGATCTTATCGAAGAGGAGGCATTCTTGAAATGGAAAGAAGACATTCGTGATGACTACCCAGGGAAAGGAAACGCCCTTTTCCAAGTCAACCAGTGGTTAAATTGGTTAGAAGAGGAAGAGGATGACGGTGAGGATGGAGACGGAGATGACTAAAAAATATGCCGTGTTAACAAAATCAAAGTCAGCGGAAAGGCAGGGAAAGCAGGAAGGAGAAAGTAATAAAAAATATGAAAGAAAAAAAATTGACTTGTTGATTCTTCACACACCTCTACACAATAATATATTATTATTACTACGCAACCATTGCCATTAATTTCTAGATGAATTAATTCAGTTGGACAACATTGTTTTGAATGACATTGAATCTATTTTGTAATGCAAAAATTCTTACTGCTCCAATTATACATGTGTGTGTAAAATTTATGATTTACTTTTTATGATTAACTGTGTGCGTAAATCTTATTACTATGATTATATCCTTTTTAGAAAGGGAAAGAAAAAAAACAAAAAGAAAAATAAACTTCGATTTTCGTTTCTTCGACTTTTTAGAATTTAAACGGTGTACTACTATCTAGTATTTAAGCGTTTTGATGATCAAGTCTTTACACATTATGATTATTATTACTACTACTACGTAATTTGTATTATTAATATTATCACACACACACAAAAAAACTACTGCTACTACAATTAAATATTATTTTGTCTTTTAATCTTTTCACGAGGATGATGAGTAATATTAATAATATTATCTAGCTCCGTATAACTATAATAAATTATAAATAACTTTTTTTCGTGTCTTTATTTCTCAACTTCATTTTTTTTCTCTGACTGATAATTATGATCCCAAAAATATGTATTTTGCAAACGGAGGCTTTTTACTATCTCTACCACATCTTCTTGTTCAAAAAAATGAAACTAGAAAATTTTTGCAAAATGAAAGAAAAACTGTAAAAAAATCCAAAAAAAAAATAATAATATTTTTCTCATTCTGATTTTTTGTGTGCAAACTTGAGAGCGCGTTAGTTAATTAGAATTAAATTTTTAAAAAAATACAACGTATGACGAAGGAACTGACTTGTTTTTTAAATGTCGCAACAATTATAAAGAAAGAAAAACCAATGAAAAAAAACACGTTTCTTTATTTCAAAAAAATAGCCTTCAGTTTCTGTGAATGTTAAAAATAGTTAATGTGTATTATTACCTTTTTGACCAGTTTGAAAACATCATTACTCCTAAAACTACCACCGTCGTTACAAAAAAATATTATAAAATGTAGAAAGGCCAACGTGAATAAAAAACATAAGAATTAATTATGAATGGATGCTTGATATGTAACGTGTTTCACATAAGAGTAACAATAATTATTATATTAATATAATCATACACACAATTAAATGATTAGAAACGCTATATAATTCTTCTTTATTGTTATTTTACAAAAAAATGTTATTACTAAAGAGAATCCTATATTCAATTCTTGGGTTGATTGTACTTGTCTGACTTACATTTATTACTATACAGCTTATTATTATACAACTTACTACTATTTACAGTTTAGAGATTAAGTGTAAGTATTACAAAAATAGGTACTGATCTAAATATACGTCTTGGTAATTATTATTGTTATTAGCACGTATGATTGTTTCTCTTGGCCTTTTTGTGTGAGTAATTTAACGACGAGACTATATATATAACAGAGAAAATCTTCTTGGTATGATTTTTTGGTTTTTTGCAAGCGTATATGCGCTATAAATATTAACTTTTTAGTAGAGTTAAGTATGTATATGAATCCAATTTGTCTGTGTGTGCGTGTATGGTCGCAAACATTTTTAATTTTAGAATTTCTTCGTTCATTCTCGATAAATGTGAATAATTGCAAAAAAATGTTAAAGGTAATATGTATACATAACTTAAATAAATTCGCATCCTATTTCTCAGACCAGATCAAGAACAACATTTAAGAAAAAAAATACACAAAAATATACTACATACCCGTATGAAAGATGAAAAAAATGATATAAAAATTAAAAACACAAGGTGAAAAAATGGTTTTAAAAAAAATATTTGCGAACGATGAAAGAAAGATGAATTGAATTCGACAAAATATTAAAAAACAAAAAAATAAACACTACACTTAAAAACAAACGAAAAAGTTTACATACATTGGTCTGTTTTGTACATGTCAATTTGTAATAGAAGAAAAAGGAAACCAATACACAAGAAAACTATCGAAATAAAAAAAATATAAAACAAAACTTATTAATGTAGCATTTAAATTCATTTAATTAATCGCATCAATTTATTTCATCATTGATTCCTACACCTCTTTGCCTTGTCATCATTTCTCACCTTAATCTAATCACTATATATATCCCGTGATCACGTTTATGCTGATTCATGACACTGACAAGAAATTCAACACGGAGAAAAAAAGCATCATGACACCTGCAGAAACATGGAAGCTTGTATGTAAATCAGATACGGACAAGCGACAGTATCAATGACTCATATTTTTTTGATCATTCATCAAAAAATAAAGTTTTTTATAAAAAATATATCCTCCTCCCGTGTGATGATGACGAATGACGAAACTCAGGCAACAAAATCAATTAAAGTAATAAAGTGACGGAATGCAACCTTGGTAAAAGTGACATTTCCACTGGAATTGAACAAATTGAATCATACTATACCTATATATAGCAATATAATCATTTCTTCGCTATTAATTAGTAATCTGGTATCCAGCAAAGTTAAGTAATAATAATAATACCTACAGAATGTTTTATATAACATGAAGTCATCCATACGTGCTTACTATAAATATACATATTTTATAGACGGATGAGTTACACCGAAAATTTATGAGATCATTAATGATTTTTATTATTCCTGCATACACATAAAGCCATTGCCTACAGATAAAAAATGATCATTTGGAACTGCTTTATTACTCACTCTCTGAATTCCACAGCAGCAGCAGCCGAGCATTCTCTTTGTCTGCTCAACTGTGTGAGAGTTAGTATTCCTTTTTGGTATCATCATTCATCTTTGTGTGATCACGTTGAAAAAAAATCTTTCTCTGGAGAATAATAATTGCATACAAAAGAGCACATGTAAAAAGCATGTGATTTTTTTCGGGTTTCACCACACGACAGCGTTTACATGATTGTCTGTCTCTTTATAATATTTAACCAATTATGCGCAGTGTGTACAACAGTATATACGTTAAGCCTGTCATCATCACAATCCTGATTAACAAAACAGCCTCCTCCTCATATTATACCAGCAGCATATTCATTCCAGTAGTCATAATAATAATAATAGTCAAATGAAATATTGTTACGAACAATGATGATGATGAGGATGCTATATGCACAGACTATTAAATTCCTTGTATGTATGTGTGTGTTCGTACTTTCCGTGATGCAAAGTAATCATTAAATTGTGCCAAAACCAAATGGCACGAGTAATTGACTGTAATGCTTCTTCTTTTTTTTTGTTTGGCAATGAAATGAATGAAATCATAGAAGAATGTAGATTTTTTTGGGTTGCAACGAGAAAATTATCAATTCTCTCTGGAGTGTATTGTTTGCTTTGGGTGGTTTTATGAGGATATTTTGTACAGGAGCGTTTATATGAAAATGTGAACCTGGTTGCCATACACAGTATCCATTCAAAAATGTCCACTTTCACTTTTAACTTTTAATCAGTCGGACTTAAAATGTGGATCTTATCTGGGTATCTGTGATAATACAGATTAGGGATTCATGTAATAATAATATTATTATTATTATGTACTCATGAGCAGATTAACAAAGAGGATGCTTGTTGCTGACGATGAAAATGCTTTGTCATCAAATATGGTTAATTTATATATAAAAAAATGATCATTTGAAAAAGTACATCTTTTTGTGTGAGCTCTCTGCTGAAGGAATGATGGTGATGATGTCAGCAATATTATTATCGTGGTGAGATTAGATCTGCGTCGTTTTACACACAAGCTTGAGGTTATAGACTCTGGTTCAATCAAAAAGAACTGTTTTTCCCCTTCTTCTTCTAAAGGGTTTAAAAGTTTTTACCCATTTTTTTCCTACAAAACTCTTGGACGTATAAGCTTTTTACGAAAGTAATTTCACATTAAATTACTATTACCACTCAATTTACAACCAACTCTCATGTAATCCTCGTTGCCATTACAAAAAAATGTTATCTTCGCTGCTACTTGCGTGTTTTCCTCTGAAATGATCAAACTGGCAGTGACATAATGATCATTTCCACGGAATCGTTAACATTTTACCAGAAAAAAAAACTGCGCACCAATCTTTTTTTACCTTTACAATCGAAAAGCCTATTATTGATTCGATTGCTTCTGCTCTGCTGATTGTTCAATAGCCCCATTGAAATGAGAGAAAAAAAAATCCATACATGATATCCACTGCCGTGTTTAAGGTTCTGTTTGCGTGGGTGGGCTTGGTTTTCGCAGTCTGTTGGCTTATTGGTATTTTATATGCTTATATATGGCAAGTTTATGTGCATGACATCTGCTAAAGACAAATAAAATGAATATGTTGCAGATCTGTTGACACTTCACACTGTTCCTGGATTGGTTAGATTGCCCATCGTCAACAGAAACGAAAATCTTGAGTAAATAGGTCGTATTGGCCTTTCTCTTTATTTCCATCATCGTCATCGCACACACCACACTTAATTTTTTTATCTCCTCCTCCGTGTGTCTAGCTTTAAATCCGTGTGCATGCGACCAAAACAGGAAATGAAAAGACTGATAAAGAAATAAAAATGAATCCATACGTAAGTAAATGTCTTCCTGGTGAATTGGAACATGCCAATATAAAACCCGCATTTATGCATTTCCAAAAAAAACTCGTGTTTCCAGAGAGGATGACTCAAGCTAGATCGAGAATACGCGAGCTAGAATATTTAATGGACAATTTATTATCTCATCTCTCTTCTCCCAGCATTTCATCCGGTTTACAACAGTATAATATGTATGTTTACATCTATACACCAATATCTCTCAACATCATCCATCTTCATATATAGAAGATGATAAACGGTGATGATGCTCACCTGTCAATCATCTCTGTATCTAGTAGGAAACATGAAACCATCGGAATATTTATGGAAACCCGGCCTATCTTGATTTCAGTTCAGACTCACTCATATAGTCAGTCATGCAACCACACTTTACATTTTAAACGCATCACTATAATATCCTATACTACTGCCAGCACCACGCATCACCGTCAAAAGTTGTTATAGCCATCATTTTGGTGATTGGTATCTGTGATTTATTTTGGGGATGAGCAGTCACCAAAATCAACGTGTAATCTCTCCACGTAACGGTTTTTTAACCGTGAAGACAGGCAGGCTTCTTTTTTGTTAGACGACAAAAGGCACACGTATGACCACACACGTCACACAAAAACGAAATCATACATAACTGCTCCCTAATAAATATACTTCATATTATTATGATCCGATATGATATAAGGACAACATCAGACAGAAAAGCGTATATAAACGGATGCTATTATCGTTCTTCTCGGATTCTAGTATTTTCCATGATGCTTTGTTATTCTCGCTGTTATTCTTCGAATAGCGGATGGCGGAGAAATCATAGAAGTACATGACGGAAAGTCGTAACAAAACAGGGAGCATTTCCTGTGAAATAAAAGTTTGCTTGTAATGTAATCGATTCCAGAAAACGGTTCGCTCTACACGAGCCTGACTTTTTTAATGTTTAAGGATAACCAAGTAAACTGGTTGGTGCGAGTGAGCGAATCCAACTTATTATTATTTCATTTCTCTTTCAAAAGGTTTCACTGTTATTTTCCCTTTGCAACATATACAACCATAAGGTGTGCGAATGTTGGTGTGTGCATTGTGGATAGAGAGAGAGAGAAAGAAAAAAAATGGTGTAAATATCATCTCTTATTTCCTCAAAAACACACCATCTGCGTCATCATCAGTCATCTTTCCATTTTATTCTGGTCACTTGTGTACTAATAATAGGGGCTCCCATCACAATATCCTTTTATCCACTCTATTTGCCGTTGTATAACAACAACGCGGAACAACAGAGTAAATATCATGGCATTATGGCGAACACCCAAACTACAGAGCGATAACAACAAAAATACGATGATAATCATTGTGATGACCACGACAATGGTCCAAACGATGTCAACGTCCGGGTCCACACAATCCTTTTTTCCGGTTTTTCCCTTATAATACCTATAATAATAAAAGCATTTATTAGCAGTGGAACGTCATTATTATCTCTTGAGTCTCTACATATTACACCAGTCCCAAAATAAAATACACTGCCAATAATATGAACTTTGGATCAGCTCATGAGCTGAAACTCATCTCTCTCTCCTTCCACTGAGCTGAGATTTTCTTTTTGCCTAATAACAAACAAAGGTAAAATGCCATAATCATATCTGTGTATATAGTCCACGAACGACACAGTAGTCTGCCACATCATCATCCTCCACACTTAATCTTCCCTCATTCTTTTCTCATTATTTTCCACATTTTTGATAACATCATTCTTCTTTCGATCACTGGAATTGTCCTGTTTCAGACAGAGCGGAAATTCCCTTTACACAAAATAAGAATGCGCGTTGGAGGAGACGACGAGAGTGGAAAGCAGCGAGATGACTACACTATACTGGATGGAGTTGGAAAGATTGTTCTCGAGTGTGCAGTTGATATTATTACATTTTGCTATTATTATTATTATTATTATTATTGCTATTGCACTTTTATCGTTAACGATACCATTATTCCTCTGCTCATATAGCTACAACGGATATTGCGTGTGAATTTTATAACCTTTTCTCATTTTTCCACCATTACGTCTTCTCCAACTACCTGTAAACCTGTGTATGGCGTTACTACGGGCGATTATTGGAAATACGATATAATACAGCTATCTCATTTTCCCATTTTTCCATCTCCTCTTTTTGCAGCTGAGGCGCATCGTAAATCATGAAGTTGCAGCTTCCCCGTGTAAACTACACACATACCTTGCCATTTCCAGACACTCATCGCCAGACAACTTATTTTTTTTCTTTTTCTTGCTTATCCTACATTTTATGCTCGACAATATCATCTTTCCCATTTTCCATTCTTTTCTTCTTCAAAGGGAAATCATTTTTACTTCTTGGAGAATAATAATAAGGAGGACGCTCTGGAGGTTGACGTGGCGGATACGCAGAGAAATGGGGAAAAGTGAAAAAAGGTTGAAAGGGAAAATAAGTGAAATTTACTTTTCTCTCTCTCTCTCTCTCCCCAGCTATCATCATCATCATCCTTTCTCCATGCCTGGATTCTCTTTTCTAAACTTTCTTCGTCGCCACACGTGGAGTAGTAGACTTATTTGTATGATGTTTGTCCCTAAGAGCGTCTTATTATTATTACTATTATTATTATTACATCATAAGAACTACCTGTACGAAAGCCTAGGTATATCCCATCCTCAATATTTTTAAAAAGGCTGGAGTGTAACGACCCAACAGTTTATTAAGTTTAGTCTCGAATGTCGGTTCTGTCGTCCTTTGGGTATTAGCGATAGAACACCAAAATGGTTTCATAATGTTTAATGTTGGTTAACTGATCCCAGGGAACATGTCTGACCGTAACAAGCTTGGACAGTAATTGATCACTGTCTAAAAGTGTTAAAGGTATCGAAAGATAAACTGTTCAAGACATTACATGGCCACCACCCACGCTAGCCATTATATATGATTTACCCACAAGTTTCTATATACTCTTGTACTTTAGGTGACCCTGTAAGACCCAAGTTGCCCCAAATGTACTCAAGGTTATCAAAAGGTGACTAAATAATGTATCCCGTCTTTTTTCTTCACCAGTTCACTTTACAATGGCTGTTTAAATATATAAGATGGTAAAACAGAAGAAGGCAAGTTGCCTTCCTTCTTTCCCTTTTTCGTTTATGATCTGATTGTAAAAGAAGCTTAAATGTAGAAGAGAAAATACGACGACACATGTCATGAATCCTTTCAACCTTTTCGTAATACTTAATATTCCGCCCATAATCGTACAAAAGTTCGTATTTCAATGAGAAAATCCTCTTCATTTCTCCTACAAAATTGTGCACTTTTGTAATCGTACCCGGAACCCAACTTGTTTGAAACACCGACCGTGCGACCGTCCATCACACAAACGGGTATAATCTGCCTCTGCTGAATTTCCACTAATATTTAATGTAACTTTTAACAATTTTTAAATGTTTTGTATTTTTATTATTGGGATCTGCTAGTTGAAACTGGTATATTTAGTGAGGTTCCAATGTTTTAAACTGTTTTAAACCGCAACATCATTGTAGCGTTATAACAGCTTCTTTCATTTATATAAGTGGGATTACAAACAGAAAAAAAGACATGACATGCTTTCATTAGGAGAAAAGTAAAACCAACTTTTCTCTCAGCTCGACCCTTGACTGCTTGAATTTTCTTTTCCAGTTCCATGAAATCTGGAAATACATTTTATCAAATAAATAATATGGGAATAAGAGAAAGTATAAAGAGTAGAGATATGAGTGGTATGATGATATGATCAAATCAAAGTAAGTCATTGCTTGCATTTGATTAACTAAAAAGAAGAAGTAGACACATGTTCACGAGAGGATCAGACTAAAAGTATCTATAAAGGATTGAGAATAATGTAAACGTCAGAATTTTCCAAGAGATCCTCATAAAAACTCATTTTAGCTAACATTTGGAAGCATGATTGAATTTACACAGAGGGAAGAAATGCAATTTAGTTTACATGTCGAATAAGAGTCATTTGAGGGTGGTGTTCAAGGAAGAATGAAGAATTTCAAGAAAATAATGATCACGATGATCATTTTCAAGCAGGATTTTTTACTGTTTCCTCGTCTCAATTGAATTGAAAAGACTATTTATAATAATAACAATAACAAGTCGCAATAATAAATAATGGTTAGATCGACAGAACATGGAATACCTCTTCCTCCCTGGTTGGTCGTCGTTATGAAGTGTTCAAGTTAAAGGATTTGGGAATCAAACTTGTGTATTTCAGCTTCCTGGAAGTATTCACTTTTCTCAAGGACGGTTGTTGCAATCATGTAGTCATCATCCTGATCCGGATGAGAGGATGAGAAAAGTGATCTTGGGATTAGAGAAAGAGAAAATATTGACGGGAGAAGAATGTGCAAACATAATATTAAATTGATGGATATATTGAATAAATCAGGAGATACAAAGTGGACTTATGTAAAGATATTATGAAGGTTTACTTAAGGAAAAGTCGATTCTCCATTTCTTTCTTGCAAGTACCCACTTTCAATACAATTTCTCCTTCTCTCTCTCTCTCTCACTCACTCTATATTACAAACTTTTTTTATGGAGTGGAAAGAAGCCAGCAAAGGAAAATATTTAATAAAACATCCGCCATTTTATTCAGTCCAAAAGGAATATTCTCTTTTTTCTGTGCATCGTAGTTTCCTTTCATGTTCCAATATTCATAATTTAGGCAGCTATGCATCTGTGTGCTCTACTCACATTTTTTTGCAATCTTTTCATTCTTGTCGTAAACTCATCTCTCGTCTCCTTGTTTTACTTGGCCAATGAAAAAGTCATGGAAATAGTTTTTACCATAATATGTCAATTCACCCGTTTTAATGGAGCTACAACATCAACATGAGAGGGAAAATGAGAGACAAAAAGGGAGTTTTCAAGGGCACTGTACAATCTTCTCTAAAAACTATACATACTGCCACTTACATGTAATGGGTTTACATCCCATTTTATCTCCATCCTCCAAGCCATAATATGTAATCATCATCATTCTCCAATGTTATCCTTCTCGCCATCATTATCAAACTCGCAACAATCTCTATAAACATTCAAATGGATTTCCAGACTTGAAGGCTGCTCCTCCCGCTATATACTAACATTAACCAAATAAAGTATCTAAATTTAGATAACACACTCCTGTCCGTATCTGCTGGACGAGGAGGATATGAGGATGACGAATTTGCAAGTTTGACTGTATAAAATCCTTGATTTAATTTCAATACCAACATTTTTTCCCTGCTGCTCCTCCACTTGGTTCTGCAGTATTATCAATCAGACACGGATATAACGTAATCATTCGATAAAATACGTTGTTTCCCTAAATACCTGATTATATTAAGCCGCGCAAATGTTTGCTGATATATTGTATATTTTTTTATGCACATATATCTCATCTTGTACACACAAAGAACATCACATCATTAGCATTTAGCAATCCGTGTGTATTTTGTATCCATAATTTTTTATAACTTCCTGTCTCTCTTCTCCACCTTTCCAGTTCACGTGCTCTTTCACAACAACCATGTACACACATATTTTTTTCAGCCCAGCAATTTTTTAGCACCTAGGGCAAAAGCTACACACATATTATATCTCTATCGCATCATCCATACGACAACAAGTCAAGTAACGTTTCTCTACTTAAAGCATTTATGTATGATGACATGGAGATTTTTTTGCTTGCAAACTTGGTTATAAGTGCTTACAAAGCTAGTTATTATCACATCACAGCTCATTCCCAAAAATGGCATGGATGGATCCGTGAATCTTTCGTCATTAAGTACAATATCGACAACAACGTTTACAATATATTCTGTTCGTTTTGTTCTCCATTTACCAAGTAAACGACTGTGATGAGACGGCGAGAGAGAGAGAAAAAGACCTTCAGATCATTCATGAGAGTGTGTATTTCTACATGGTTTTACGAACGTGTAGGTTATACATGCATTATTATAACTGCTCCTTGCTTTTCGTTGAGCAATAATAATGAATTTTAAAGAGGGAGATGCAGTGATGATAGGTGTGTATTTACTTCTCTCCCTCTCGTCTTGTTTCAGATTCAAACCGTTAATATCCTGTGAGCTCCCTGCTGCTATGTGCTCATGCATATTATTATTATCCTTCATTATTATTGCTTATGTTGGCTGTTTACGGGTTTCAAACCAATTTTTCGAAAGGCCGCAGCACTCTGTCTGACTTGTTGTCCGTGCCTCTTCTTCTTTCTCTCCTCAATTTCTGCCCAGTAAATATTTCAATGATGACGACCATGATGATTAGTTTTAGTCACTTATTCCTTATTCATCGATCATGCTTTCAACTCACTTTACTCGTCATTAGGCAACAAAGTCAGCAGCAGCATCAGCAGCAGAGCTAAATAAGAGGATGGAACGAACGGAGTTTAAAAGTATTTTGCATATTATTCGAATCAACACAGAGTGTAGAGTGGAGGAACACGCCTGTCGTAAATCATAAACCGAATTTTAATTGGTGGCACCAAACCGCGCTCATGGTGATGCCCATGGTGCGCTACTAACTATTCAGTCAGTTAAAAATATGTTTACAAGCACATATCTATTTAGCAAATCATTATTGGCATATACTATTTTTCATGCTATGGCAATTATTTTTTTGGAGTTATGCAAAAGATGTTATACATAATCCCTATTTTCGGTACTAGTAAAGTTGTTTATACCTTTCTAAACCTTTCATGAGGGAATCCATTAAATAAAAGCGAAACCAATTTTCACGTGTATCATTATCACAGCAGCAGAAGTAACCGACTGGCTGCTGTTACGTCTTTATAAAAAAACATTACAAGTCCTACCACTCAGCGGATGACTAGTCTGCTAAAAAATTATGTACAATATATATGAAAAATTGGGTGCATATGTTTATTTTTGCAGTTTCACATTTTGGAACGACAATAATAATAACGATTACTTTTATTATTATTATTTCTATATGGCATTAATGGTAATAATAAGGCCAAAGGCAAAGCAGAACCCCGTTTTTTTTCTTCTTCGTAATCTTCATGCTCACATCACATGATGTTTTGAGAGAGTAACGTATCAAAGATTCCCAACAGATTAAAAAATTAGGAGCAAAAAAAATGGGTTTCATCATCCCTACTCCTCTCGCTCGCTACATATATTTTGACGTGATGACGAATGAATAAGATGATCATCAAGAATATTTTTTGAAGTGATGAGGATAATAGTATGCCAGGGAAAAATATGATGTGTTGCTAGCAAGTAGGTTTACATCATCTCATCTCGATTTCTTTCAAAAATGGAGAAAAAGAAAATGGTGGACATGACAAACAAAGGCATTCATCCATCCATCCTTGTTTACATTCATCATCAGCGCCACTTCACTCCAAAAAATAAAATAGGTACATCATACAAAGTACATAAAAGTTGTTGATATTTCATTATAATGTCAGTAAAATCAACACAAGCCAAGCGAAAGAGTTAATCTCTTTTATTCGTTTCCAAATGTTTACTCCGATATAACGTGAAGACGCGCTCGCATCCCATATAATTTTAATACACATGTAGAGTAGTCAGTAGTCACAACAGGTAGCCAGCTACTACATTTCTCTACGTCTCGTTTCTCCTTTAAGAATCACTTCTTCTTGTAATCGTCATTGTGATCATCATCACAATCATGAATCCCATCTACATCACGCATCTATTTAGCCACACTGTGAAAAACTTGCAAATTCATAATCACATTAGTATTCATTTTTTTTACCCTAGCACTACCACCACCGCTGCTGTTTTTCTATCACTTCCAAGAAGCATGATCTTGTCGACGACGTATGAACAAAACGACATTATAATCTGCAAAGCACATCGTCTTCCTCAACCTCCTCCTCCACACCATCACCGTAAGTACATCTTAGATCTCCCCTCTTGTTCAACAAAAATGAAACCAGCCATATGCATCCATCCAACTGTTCATCTTCCTCTCTCTCTGCATCTCCGAGTGGAAAAATACTACCGGTGTGTGTGTGGTGGTGTCGGTGTGAGGGATCCTTCTGAAAAAAATATAGTGACGACGATGAAAAGGTGAGCGAGCACACAAGGTTGGCAGTTGAGCAAAGACAAAAAGGATGAAATATGAAGAAAAATATATTCATGCATGTCGTTTGTTGGTCTTGTAAGTACACGCTTTATTGTTGTCTCCTGTGCTTTTGTTAAAGTCGTACGTGTATTTCAGCCGGCTGTGTGAATGATAAAAACGGAATGTTTTGCAAGAAACAAAACGGCTTTTCATCACTCTTCCTCTTTCCCAAAAGCCATAAAGGGCAAAAACGACGCTGTGTTGCTGCTCATGCTTTTTTATATTTTTCATCTCTTACCTTCAGTTTTTCTCCTCATTTTCTTCAATTTTTATGCATGCTTGCCTTGTCTTTTGGCGCATAAAAATGGCACATATGCAAAAAAGACGGCTTCTCTCTCTTTTTTCTCTCTGTTAATTTTACATGGGAAATGAATGACATGGTGGTTATGGTGATGTGATGCCGTGAAAAAGGCAACAAGGAAGAATTTTATATAAGAAAAAAAGCGAGTGACTTTAGGGAATCAAAATGGAACGAACGTATAACGGAAAAGCAGAACGGAAAGAGCGACTTGACTTGGTAATGCCTGAGTTGATGATGACGAGAGCAAAATATCATATAGGATGACGATGGATGGGGATGAAGTACAAAGATTATTTTAGTACATGTATAACTTAATATATTATTATGGCCAGTAAATAATATTACGGCAATAAGGAGAAAAGGAGAGGTTTGTGCAAAAAAAAATGTAAATAGTTATGCACTGTCACATCATCACACTGGCTAATTTTCTTTATCAAGTCGCATGTCCATCCCATGTTCTTACATTTATGATACCTTATGATAGCGATAAATTTAGTTTTTTATATATAAACTGAATTCTGAACATCTCCGCAATTCAGTCCGCTAGACAGGGAGTAAATGAATGTGTGTGTATTTAGTTGTTGTTGTTGTCATGTTTTATTAAATTTTACTACAAGCTCGCCAGAAACGACCGAGAGAGCCGAGATGAAGAAAATGATTCGGCGGAACATTACTTGTGTGAGTAGTGTGCGTATATTTAAATAAATATTATACACTTTGTCACTAGATGATGATGATGAGGATTCACAAGGAAAACGCTCGACTTGACTAAGCACACACACACATAAATAAATTGGTAGACAGGAAAAGTTTTTTTTTCTTGGCTTGATGCTCCGCATTCTCGCTAATTTGGTTGAGACATGACACTTGTGTGGTGGTATGGATCATGTAGAACGTAAAGAGCGAAAAAGAGAGAGAAAGGCAGGCAGACAGGGAGGCGAAAGATGATAAAGTTGTGCATGTGTGTAATGTAATGATAATAATAATATAATAATAATAAACTCTACACAAAATATAAATTATTTGCAGTCGTAATTCGTCCTACGTAAGTTGTTTTTGCGTTGCTTGCTGTTTGTTGGTTTTCGTTTGGCGGTGGGGGACATTGTAAAATATTCATGTTTTTAAAGTAGGGATATGATGAGCTGACTTTAATGATGTTGAGCACAATGTTAAAATGACTACAAAGGTAGATGCACAAAGCGAGAGAAAATGATCTCAAGTTAACTGATGCGTAATGGATTAAAGTTAAGCAAATTAAAACGAGTAGCAAGTGAAGCTGTTGTTATTTAGTAGTTCTGCTTTGTTTTGGAAGAGAAAGACTACCGCATTACTACCACATATATATTTATAACCTTCAAAAACCACCAATTCTAATCCAGGTGTGTTCTAGTCTAGTGAATATTTTATATCATACAACAAGCATGTCGTATATCGTAAATACAAATGTAATAAAAGTACACCAAGATTGCAGTAAAATATATAATGTGAAAGAATGGACCTTGCTACTCCTCTTGCCTTGCCAAATTGCAAAATGAGTTAAAATTTACAAGAGTAAATTGCTCAGCCATCAAAATCCTTAATTTTACGAGATTGGCTAAAAGATGCAGATAAGTTATAATTTACCAGAGGCACATGTCACATCACTTCCATGAATGAATTTTACTTTACCAAACCATTTGACCAGCATAAGAATTTTACTATCATCATATTTAGTCAATTAAGAAAGTCCATAATATAACGCAAATAAGTTTCTCTCGTACTTGACTCCTTCTCTCTATATCTGTTCAACCAATTGGGCATTCAATTCGCATCATCATCATTTATCTTAAGCCCAGCGCGACGACAACAAGAATAGCATTTATTATAGCAAAATTTACGCGTGCGTTTTATAGCGACAACCACATCTTTTTGGTTTTGTCAAGTGCCTCGCTCCTCCTATATAAGATGTGGTTTGTACACTTGATAAATGTAAATACTATGACATTGCTAATATTGACATGGACACTCACACACAAAACCAGTATCAATTTGGGTGCTTGTTCAACAACAGCTAGAGTGGGATAGGCTTCTATAAATAAAAGCTGCAATCAATTATACGCAATGCTGCCCACAAACAACACCATCATTCTCCTTCCATTTCATAATATTCCATAAATATTATCCTCCTGCTTGAAAAACCAGCAGCGAACACGCACTCACAACAAGCTGAGAGGAGAAGAGGAGAACGGGAAGCTCTATTTGGTTAATGAGGAAGGGAAATTTAGAATACGGTAAGCTCCTTTCCTCTGTCATCAGCGTCGTCTTCGTTACCAGTCACCACTTTTTGCCTCGTGTTCACACACAAAATGAGAGAAATACCTTTGGCAAGAAAGGCGTATATAAGAGGAGAGAATGTTATATAAAAGTACGTCAGCAATTTCGTCTTCGTCTCTCTGTCACTATTATCACCGTGGTGATTCAGTGAATATGATGAGGAGGATGAGGATGATGATGGTGGTGGTGAGATGAGAGCAAAGGCCCTTCTCATATTTCCTCTCATTAGACTAACAAGCAAACAAAGACGTGGGATGGAAAGATGTGCTGAGCTTTTGTCCTAGTCTTGGTGGTGGGTATATTATTTCATCATGCCTTATATTATAAATATGTCAAACTATCATTATTTTATTATTACCATACGTTTTTAGCGTTTTCAAGGAGGAAAAAAGGAATTAATCTAAGGACAATTGAGAATCCCTGTCAATTTTACAGGAGAAGTAGCAGTGGTAGTCCCCTCAATCTATTTTCCGGAATTCCATACAACAAAACGTAACAGAAAACCAAGAATAAGAAGAAAAGAGGATAATGATGATACTTATTATCTTACATTTTATAAAAAACAGTGTGTAGTAGCAGCATATTGTAGCATCCAGTTTCGCATTCAAAAATATTTTTCGCAAAAAAAGCAGTAGTCAAAGAGAGAAGAAGGAGCACAACATGGCAAATTCCCAGAACCTCCTCCTGTTATGGAACTATAGTTCTCTCTCTACTCATCATCGTCATATCACCCTTTTCCTGTCAGTGAACAGAGAACACAGAAACAAAAGGAAAGAAACCCCAAAGCCTGTTATCGCTATAGCTTCTCTATAAATATATTTTGATAGGCTTTTACAAGATACGCCATAACAACAACAACACACAGAGCATCATATTATATCACCGTCATCCTCTGTCTCTATACTACCTTTATGTTATCCAATCACATTTGATGATGTAAATATTAATATGTTCCGCTGATAATGGATGTTGATGAAAAGAGAGGGACATTTTAATGATGCCACTTCTCCTCCTCAATCAATTCAGCATCCTCCTCCTCTCTCGTCAACGGCACTATGATTATCAGCATATTACGCGGTCATAAACCATAATGTAAGAATATTATACAGTAGTGTACACACAGACATTAGTTCCTACGCAGAAAAAAATGTTTTTAAGAAACTCACACATCATTTTATTTTTATTGCATATTATTATTACCCTGTTGTTCCTCTCTCTCTCAGACAGAAGAGACGTCTTCTGTGTGTCCATATTGCGAAAAATTGGGGAATAAAAATTGGTGGGAATGGATGTGTGGAGGAGTGAACAAAAAGGTTTAATGCTTGTCCCTCTCTCTAACAGTTTTCTTTCAGCGTCATCAACACCTCATGTTAATCATCATCAAGCATTTTACACAACATATCCACACCTTTCCTTGCTTACATGATGCATTAAATTATTATTAGCAGCAAATGAATGAATGAATTAATGAGCCATATAACACCATTCTTCGCACTTTACTTTTTTTGCCTGATGCTTCTTTCTGCGATTGGCTTAAGCTTGTTTGTGCTTCGTTTGTAGAAGGTGTAAAGTTTTTTGTTATTTTTAAACCTTTTAAAAGATTTTAAAGATGCGTTTGTTTGACTAGACTGCTCTTGGTTGTTGTATAGAAGTAAATAGGATTTACATAGGTATGAACTTAAACGTGTGAGAATTCTTTTCGCCATTATTATCAGTGTCAAAAAAACAAAGAATGGCTCATCATCATCTCTTCATTGTTGTAATTGTACAATGTAGCATAATATTTACAATCAAGCTTGCTATTATTATTCGTAAATAATAAAATCTGCCAAACGACTTGGGATGGAGAGTTAGATGAAATGCATGCATGTTTTTTTGGAGAGGAGAAAACCACTTGTTCTTCTTTTGTGAAACCATTATTTGTTTGTGACTGACTGACTAGGACTCTTGTTTGAATTCCTTTTATGAACATCTTTGCTCTGCTGTTGCTGCTGTTTTTTGAGAAGTAAGCTGAATGAAGGAAATAATATGACGATGAAAAAATATCTATAAAAAACACACCTGTCCATTATTATTATTAATAAGGCATTTTTCCTTCATAAATCATGTCTGCTTTGACTGCTTCTTTTTGAACATTTCAATAATATATTATGCATTATATTTTGTCTTGCTATTCATCACTTAAGCTGTTATCATAATGAGTCATCCAAAACCATCACCAACTTTTTTTCCTTACAATCCAATCAAATCGGGAAAGCCAATTTTTACCTGTGTGTGTAGCCAAGTCATATCCATTCTTTGGATAGGCCTACTAAAATATGCGAAGGATGAGAATAATATTATGGCTGCTGTCTGATTAGCAACACTCATATTACCTAGCCACAAAGTGACAAACAAACCCAAAAAAAGAACGCAAAACCAAAGTGTCTGGTATGAACGAATACAACTCTTTTTGTACCATACAAATAAACTATTTATTTGCATACACTTACTTTTTTAGCAAAAAAAAACTGCCAGTTTTTTTTTCTATTGTACCGTTATGCACCACGTATTTCTATAATTTTATTTTTGTGTATGCATAATATTATACGATGATTGGATTATCAAGACATGACAACCTTGTTGATGTTCACATTACCAAAGTGTATATGAAGAAGATACAGAGAAAGAAAAAATGAATTTTACATTGCGCGTCGTCTCCTTGTTATCTCGAACATGGATGATGTTTCTTGTTGTTCAAGGGAGAAAAAAACTTATACCTAGTAACTCACCAGCTGGACCATCAGCATCACTCTCGCCGCATCTAGCTACTGGAAATATCAACATTTCTCCAGAGAGAAAGAGAGAATTTCATCAAAAACAGTAAACAACATCATCATCCCATCAGCATACCACTACCAACAACCACCACCGCCACCAGAAAAAAAAACAAACAAGAAGAAGAGCTCAAGAGCAAAAGGAGCTCAAGTTGAAGAAAAAAAATATGGAACAGAGAAACGTACATATACATATATAGGCACATGTAATGCAATCATCGTCCGTCCTTGTCCTCCTCCTACTTTTTTTAAAAGTCTTCTGGGGGTAAAAGCAGAAAAAAATCCGTTTTTTTCTTCTTCGCTCTGTGTGCAGAAAATGTACATAGTATAAACATTTATGTATAAGATGTACCTACATACATAATATATTGCACATCAACATGCTTTTTTACTCAATTTTCCTTCTCTCTGACAGGAAAAGAAAAAGAAATCCATCCGGAAATGGTAGCCTTTTTTCTCTTTCTTTTTCCCTCTTCTGCTTATTATACCAAAAAGGAAGCGGAGAGCCCACTACTACTTCTACTACTGCACTGGTAATACATGAATGAGAGCTAGTGGGAAAGTAGGCCATGATTGTGAATATAAAAAAAAGAAGAGAGGAATGCATCAACCAACATAAGAAACTGTAATGATGGCGAATGGTAGTAGTAAGTTGATGTAGAGGAGCAGCTCACACAAAGCTCAGGCTTTACTCGCACACAACCCAACAGAGAAAATGGTAATAATCATAATCATAATAGTGGCGATGATGCTGATGACGATGATGATAATAATAATAAGGATATATATCTACATTCATAACCTACCTACCTATTATAACCTACTCACCAGAGAAAAAACATACACACATAAAATGCATATGTAAAATATATATACAACAACATCAAACGATGTATTATCATGTGAAGCGTGGTTTAAATAGTTTACATAAAAAATGTATGAAAAAATAACTGATGATGATGGAATCACAGTACCAGTCGGGTTCTCTCTACTGCACGAAGTTAGTATCCCAGTTTCTCTCTTCTCCACATCCGCTTTTTCTTATCATCATCGTTCTCATATTATTATTATAAGTAGAAAATACCAAGCGAGCTCAGCAAAACGAACCAACAACTCAACCAAATGTGTGCATAGTCAACAATGTTCATAGAGAGAGAGAGACGTTTCCCATGTATCATATTATTATTACTGTATATTTCCATTTCTACATTATTATTATTATTAATATTTATATTATGCATAAATAAATAAAAAGCTGGATTGGAATAGAGAAAAAAAATATAAAAAAATAGAATCAATGTTTGTTTACTTTGCAACCAGAGGGATGTCTATGTATGGCAAATATTACATATATCCTCCTCTACTTTTTTTGTTTACTCTTCTTTCACCAGCAGCACCACCATCCGCAACGAGTAACAAAGTATGCATACAGTGGCAAATGCTTTTGCTGTTGATTTGAATTTTTCTATTCCCATACGACCAACAAAGCTGCATACAAAACAAGAAAGAAGGGTTTTCTTTGGGAGAGTCAAGTAATAAAATCATGTTGAGTGAGAGTGTAAGCAAGATGCATACATGCGATATGCGAGAGCAACGTGCAGTTCCAGGGAAACAAACAAACAGAAACAGTGGAAGAAGTACAAAATCTATTTTCTTGGTGTTGTTGGAAGGATGAAGAGATGGAAAATAGAAGGAAAGCCGGTGGTGGTGGTCTGGTATACACTCACTCACGTAGGTATGCATTAATAGGTTAATTTTGTTTGCGAAAAATTGCATTGGGAAGGTTTTGCAATGTTGAGAGTTTTCTCTTGAAGAATGGGATACACTGTTGGAGGAATGAAGAAAGAAAAGATGAAAGAAGTTGATTTGAGTTTGAGCATTGAACATTCAATCAAAAATGTCTAATGGACTTCACAATGTGAAAGCTTGCATTCCAAGCTTTTTTGATCAGGTGAGATAAAATGTCAAATAAATGTCAGTAAAAATGATATCCAAAGAAGAATATTTGCATTGACTCATCGTATGAATTTTATTATTATTCTTTTTATTTGGTGGAGCTTTGGGATGTATAGTTGGATGTGTGTGTATAATGACCTTGTTGAGTGGATATTAGATTTTCAAATTTTTCCTATTTCATATTCAATATTACCCTACTTTTTTTAAGGATTTTCTTAGGAAATAGCTTTTCGTAATGGAAGGAAATTGCTTTCCTCTTTTCTTCAACTTTATCTGTTCTGCTGCTGCGTGTGTGAGAGCACTTCTGAGTGAATGACTTATGAGTTGGTGATGATAATAACAATGTAGAAATACTTTTTTTTACAATAAATGCTTCTTGTGTATATCTACATTAATATAATATTTCAATTTCAAGCTGTGCCCTTTCTCGTTCCCTATTATAATAAAGCACCATAAAGAAATGTATGTCTGTTGTTGTAGCTGTTCTGCTGCTCCGAATTTGCATATACAATAAAATCTCTATATATGCATATTACTTTTTCCTTTAAAAGGCCAAAAACACTTTTTTATGCATTCAGCACGGTTTAATAAATGTGAGTAATATGACAAATGTGATACAGCTTGAGAGAGTTTCTCTCTATAGTGTAATGTATATGGAAATATGAACCGTCTGACAGTTACAATTATTATTACCTACCAATAACACCACCTCCTTTATTTCCACACAGCTACACCCTTAACTATTAATATTTGCTGCTCCTTTTTTCCCCTTTGTAAATTGATACGAAAAAATGACGCCATTCAACTCAATTCAGAATCCTTATTTTCAACAGAGAGAAGAAAAAGCGTTTAATTTAGTAATAGTATTCAGTATAATTCCATTATCATCAACACCACCACTACTACCATCATTACATTTATTGAGGTCTTTGGTTCGGGTGGTCTTCCGTCATTGCATAAGAATTTGGTCTTGCAGGAGGAGAGTTTCCTAGAGCTCGCTAACTCCTGTCACTGCATTTATTGCAAAGGAAGGCGCAACCAATATATTAGAGGTCAGACGTGCACATACCTATAATAATACCATTTTTCCGTCATAAAAGCAACATTAATATCATCATGATCGTCGTGATATTATAATAATAACAATAATAATAATATTTTTTATCATATTATAATAATATTTCTCTGCTCAACCTATCCGTTTGCAAAAAAACCTATCCTTGTCCTCTGCTCGTATATTTCATTTCTGCTGCCATTTTTACTACTACACTTGTCCTATAATTATTATTCGCACATGATGCATTCAGATTATAACATTAGTAGAACGACAAGAAAAAAACGGTATTGCACATTCTGACACGCTGAATCAGACTTTGGTATGGATTGTGCGGAGCAAAACTCTTTTATCATTGTCGTCATCATCATCACGATACCAGCTTCATTCGAATTCACAGGCGAACTACACATTTCTCTCTTGACTAGTATTACTGCACTCACTTCGCTAACAAACATGCTTTTCATTCTTTTCTTTTCATATTCTTCTTATTTTTCCCGTTTGTGTGTGTGTGTGCAAAGCAAAGTAAAAAAAGTAGAGTAGTAGTGAATGATATCGTTTAACTTTTGTATGTTTTGTGCTTGCAGGCAAGGCAAGCAGGATGAGAGGGAAAAGAAGGAAACTTAATACGATATTACCATTACTATTATTATTGGGAAATCGTGATTTGGAGCATTATTATTATTTTGCGATACTATTATTTTTTAAGTAGGTTCGCTTTTCACAAAGTGCACGACGACAAACGGGCAAGCTATATAGAAGCATGAAAGAAAAAGAAAGAAGGCGGAGGGAGAGAAGAGGGAACCAGTGCGATCATCATCATGATAATATAAATGACGGGGTTACATAGAGAGGCCGTATAAATATTTATTATTGCGAATTTTTTGGTTCGAGTCAAGTGGTGTTGGTTGTGTCGGTATATATCGCATTGGCAAAATGGTTGGTGCCTTATTCCTATCTCATGTTACACATGATGACGGTTTGGTAATATGCAAGACAAGAAGAAGAAGAAGTATAATAGAGTATAAAAATATAATGGAGAAACCGTACTAGTAATAATTATCGCAAGCACACACACACACACTATTAAGCAGTAAAAAAGTTTTTTGACCGAGAGAGCAAACTAAAATGCTGTGTGAGGTTTCGATAAAGGAAAAAAGAACAACGGCAAAAGGCGAAGCCGGTCTCTTATATTATGCCGCACAAAGTAAAATGGCTCACTTTAATGCTCACGTACAATAGTTTTTTTTTTCTACGACGACACGAACCGATGATGATGATCATGTTGCCAGTGTGTTTGCGTGTGTGTATGTGTGTAAGCACAGATAACTTGAGCGAAAAAAAAGCATCATCATGATTTTCTATTTCTTTCTGTGTCTTTATCCCTTTCTGCCATTTATTTCATAAGCCGCGTTCTTCTTCTTCTTCTACGGATAATATAATAATATCTAGAAGATATAGAGGTATGTATAATGTGTCGAGAGAGTATTCTTTTTCGTTTGCTCTCTTGCTCGACCTCTGTTGACATTACGTTCACGCATGTAGGCTAAGCATGCTTTCTGCAACTCCATTATTATCCATCATCCACTTGTAGGCTTCTACAAATATCCTTTTTTTCTCAGTCAGTGTCAAAAATTGCTCTTTCTGTCGTACCACCATACTTTCTGTGTGAAAGAATTACTGATAGTTTTCGTTTAGTTCTCTTTTTTTTCTTCCTCATCTATTTGCTCTTCTTTTATACTCTGTCTTTTTGAGCAAGCATGTAATATGAATAGATGTGCAAGTAGAGAAACTTGGTATGCTCCACTTTTTGTATTCCATTTTACCACCTTCAAAAATCAGCTTTGTGACAGCAAGTTGGACAAAAAGGTGCTCGTAGCGAAATCATTTTCTGCTAAGAAACTTTGCAAACGGTAAAGTTGCTAATAAAAATATAGATATAAAATGGAGAGCAAGAAAGAAATGAGTATAATAATATATAGGCCTACACAAAAATATGGTGGTCGTCATCATCCCCATCACTACCACTTTTACCACCTTCATCATCATAAACAGCTTCCTCCTCCTTCCCTTCATCAAGCATAACACAATGGGTCGAGGAACAAACCTCTGTGTTAAATACTTATTAGTACTAAAAGCTTACTTTTTGCTTATGGCAAGAAACAGAACAAAATGAACTTGCCAGAAAATGCCAGCACCACACCGTAATCATCATCATCATCGTCAGTATTATTATTCTCCTGTGATGACTAATGTCACATTACACTTACTTTTAATTAGACGTCTTCCTGTATTACAACAACTACTACTACATTTTTGTCGTGCTATCGCCATATCCTAACATGCAGGTATAATACATATGTCTACGTTGAAATAAAAACCTTTTCCCTCAAGGAATACTAACAAGCATTTGGATTAGTGGAAAACCTAAAAAAGTACACAACAAAACGCACAGGGAAAATATTAGTCCGTGTTTTTCTGTTGTTGTTGGTGGTAGCACTGGGGTGCTACAATAATGAACAAGGAAACAAAGCATACTACATCATAATTGTATATAGCACAAATCACAACAAGAGAACGACATTCACATCAAAGAATACAGGTAAAAAAATATTAATATGCATAAAGCATACTAACATATACAGCAAATCTACTAAAACATGGGGTAATAATAATAATAATCTAAAGTGTCTGCAGTGTGCACACTGTTACACGTAAACTCGTCAGAGTAGTAGAGTACAAGTCAGTCGTCCTCTCCGTCGCCATAATCGCCACCGTATTTATGTACGTTTCCTCTCCTTCTTTCTTTCTATCTGAAAAACAGCACACAGAGTATTTTCATCCTCGATAAGGATGATATATTAGGATTTAGATATTTATAAAAAGGTACGTTTTCATAATAGCCTTTAGACATGACTCACACGCGTCAAGTAGTGAAGTGAAGAGGTTGTTGAAACCATGTTTTACACAAGATTTTTTTTTTCAGTTTACGTACAAAAATATAGGAGAAAAGGAGAAGAAGAAAAAATATAATATACTCCTATGTAATTGCAGTCATCATCATCTCCTACTTATTTTAATGCTTCTCTTGTTCCCTTTCGCCTTTTGCACACCTCCATGCCCGTATCACATGGATTTTCCCTTTAAACATATTTACATACACACACAGACCAGAATTATTCATTCTTTTTAGCGTTATTATTATCATCATCATTATTAATTCTTTCATTATGCAGAACAGGAGTGATGTGGAGGAATAAAAAAAGGAAGAAGAAGAAGGAGAATGCGAGTTTTCATTCATGTCGGATCGATGTAACGTGTAACATATATGTATAACGTAACATTTTTTCAGTTCACATCATACATATTATACTCTTGCCATTTAGCTAGCATATTTTTATTCTAATTTAAAAGAAAAATGAAAAAAAAAATCAGCCAGGCTAAAGGACGACGGACACGATAGAGAATGTTGTGGTGGTGCTGGCTGCTGCTGATGATGATGATGGCGATGGTACGATATTAAATGGTATGATATGATGATGGTATGCTCTATGCACCGTTGATCCTCCTTTTGCAAGTCTTTTTGCGATATATTACGGGCATCATCATCTCTTCTTCTCCTTCTTCCTTTTTTTGCCAAGTCAAAGTAACAAAACAACACGCTAGACTATATAGTAATATTCTACGTGTGATGATGAGAGAGAAGATGCCTAAAAGTCAGAGAGGAACACGGTAAAGTACAAAAAACGTGAACTAGAGTGAACTTTAAAAAAATAACAATATAGACACACACACACTCACTCACACACATACTTTATATAGCCATGCATTCATATACCTACATGTACCTTTAAACCGACTTTTTTCTTCTTCTTCTCTCTCTAGTCTTTTCTGCTATTCGCTTATATCATCATCGTCATCATGATCATTCTCCTTCTCTCTGTGCGTTATTATTATTGTTATTATGTAGATAGAGAGGAAAATGATAAAAGGATTTGATACACAAGAAGGAGCCTGGTCGTCGTCGTCGTAATCAGCGGAGCAAGCAGCACAGAGCGTAGTACACTGCTTTTAGGCTTATGTTGGCGGTGGTGGTGGCAGGGAAAAAAGTGTATAGACGCAAAAACACAAGGGTTTTCTTTGCCATCAACATCATCATCATGGTCGTCACCATTATTATATTAATGGCTCTATATAAGTTATAAGTATAAAAGTAGGAAAGCCAGTGAAAAAAATAGGTATGGTTTTAGTAGAAGAAACATAAGCCTTTTGCCTTTTTCGACTCTAGTGGCATGTATGGCAGCTGTAAAAGTAAAGCGAGTAAAAGGCATGGCTCTCTCTCTCTCTCTGTTGCCTTGACGAATTAACTTTTTTTGGCGGATATAAAGAGTAATGTAATAATAATAATAATGTGGACTCATATACTTAATATTATTAATAAAAAAGGAATTTCTTTTTTGCTACAATTACATGCATCACAGACGTATATATTATATAAATGGAGTTAATGTCTAATGTGTGTATAGAGAGAGAGAGAGAGAGAAGACACTTGATATACGAAGCTAATGTATGGGATGTGTAGGTAACATCATTTTTTTCATCTTGCCCTTCTTCCTTGACATCGCTGCTCTTTTATGCCGGTGGTGGTACTGACATGAGTTTTTGGAGTTTGTTGAAGTTGCACTTATGTCATCATCTCATTTCACGGATGATGGGAGTAGGTAGGTTGATACAATAAGGAAGTAAGCTGTTATTCCTTCTGGTATACCTACGTACAGGTTCTCTCTTCAAAGCTGTATATAGTCACTTCCTTCCTTGGAGAAAGATTCTGGCGGAATGATGATCGTCGTGGTGACAAAAAAAGATGATGTTATACAAGTACTCATGTATATAGACAATATATATGAGTAATAGATGGATGAGTTGGTATGTGGTATAGTGGTGTGTGGTGCCCTTTTTTGCACGTTTTTCCTCTCCATTGTTGACGATGTTGTTGTTGATGTTACTACATGGCTGTTATGAGAGAGAGAGAGAAAAAAAAGTTTTGACATTGCTTTTTTGGGAAAGAGTGACGGAAGGAATTCGTATGTAAATTTTTAGCTTTTTCCTCAGTATGTAAGGTAAGTTAAGTAGAGATGTTTGGTAAAAAAATGTATAGGAAGTCATTCATATAGACATACGCAATGATGGTACGCATACTTTTTTTTAGTTTTCTTATTTAATGCTTTTTTCGCTACGCTCTGTCATATTAGCATATTATAGAATTCGGTGTGTAAAAGTTGAGTGGGAATGACTTTATGTGTGTGGTAAGTTTTCTCAGAGAGTAATGGAAAGAGTTCATGAATTTTCCTCAACAATTCAACCGTACGAGACAATTTATTATTATTATTGTTATTCAATATAGATGGAGAAGGGAGATAAAAAACAAGATAAAAGTTTTTGGGAACGGAATAAGTGAGATGCGCAATAGATCTTGTAAAAAGAAGTAACAAGTTAACAAGTGAGTTGGTTTGTTACAGTTTCTTTTGCAGTTTTATTTGATCGTCTACACGATATTGTACTGCTGATGTTAGACTTTTGAAAAAGATGAAAAGATGCATATCGAAAAAAAGTGAAGAAGAATAGATGAATGTTTTTTTTCTGTTCTGTTTACAAAAGTAAAAATGTCTACGCTTGAACTATGCAAGTGTATCAAGCAGAAGGATGAAATGCCACTTATTTGAGCGTATATATGACGTAGCGCATGACGACACAACTGATGTGTTGATGAGACGACTTTTTTGCGCTTTATTGAGTAGTTAATCTTGGAACGAGATATATTCTATGGAATGACGTCTTCTCCTATGTCTGTCTGACTGATAGCTAAACAAAAACTGATATGGAGCCAAACAACGTCTCAAACATGAGTTGCGATAACTTTCCTTTCCATCCATGATTCATTTACTTGAGTGTCGCTACTTGTATATTTTACGTGAAAAGGATTTACTACTACTACGCACTTGCTCTTCATCATGTTTACTATTTTGAAAGTAGATTCAAGGATGGGGTGATATGTTGATAATGGAAAAAAGGAAGATTCTGACAGTCTCAATTTTTGTGCTACGTTGCAGAATTTAGTCAGGTGAGGTTTATTTTTTGCTGATACATAACTACCTTACAGTTTTGCACTGATAGAGCATTTTCTAATTCAATCATTTTCATCATGACACGGCAAAGTAGTGTCAAAAATTCACGCTTTGTTTAACAATGCAACTTACCAGAGAAGCGTAAACTGTAAGGATACTTCTTCTAGAAATTGAGATAAGAAGATGCCTTGTAAACCGAAATGAATGTCAGATAATGTAGCACCGGTGAGGTGAAAAAGGCAATATAAAAAAAGGACGACTGAAAGATGATGTGTGAGAATTGGAAACTTACAAACGAACGTGTCCGTATTGAAAAATCGAGGTGAACATGATTCAATAATATAGTGCTTGACAAGAATAGAGCAACTTTGGGATGGGATGGATGATGTACAGAGAATAAGAAACACGTCAAATATTTGAAGAAAATATTAGATACCTCCTCCTCCTGCCAGATATATTCTACATGTAATACTTTATCAAAATTAGATTCCAACAGCGGCAGCAGCACACCCGAATGGAAATCATAGTATGATAATGTGAAGTATGACGATGATGACGAATATCATTCTGAAGGAGGAGGAAGAAGAGAAAGCAAGAAAAAGAAGATAGTCAGGTAGACAAGACAACTCAGACGGAGAAGGAAGAAGATGAAGGGTTGTATCACTCCCCAGAAATGGATTACATATATTACCTTTTTTCCTGTTGCCACATTAAAAGCAGCAATGATTGGAGCCCGCGTCAGGAAATAAGCACGGGTAAAAGAGAAATATAAATACACAGACACACATTCAAGAAAAGGGATATCGGGAAAATGTTATCATTTTTTTATATTTCTCTGTAAAAGCAACAAAAAGTCTTGAAGTTGTTGCAAAACCTTTTCCAAACCACCATACATACAGTAGGAACAGCCAAAGAAAAAAAAAGAAGTGGAAGACGGAGACGAGGGATTGAAATGAAATGTATCTTTGAGGAAGACATGGAGGATGATGATGGAGCATGGAAACGTTTATTTTTTTCCATTGTAGTCAACTGCAGGAGGAGTAATGTAAAAATAAGTTGAATGGTTGTTGTTGTTGCTGGGTAGTATACCAGAGCAAGAGTAGTCATGACGGTGGTGGAAGTAGTCACTGAAGTAGATGAATGCATTTATTATTTATTCACCATTCACTCTCCTCCTCTCTCTCTGACGACGACACGAAAAAGAGGAAAAAGACAAGAGAAAACAAACATTTTCTTGAAAGAAATCAAATACATAAAATTGCTTTTCTAAAAAGACAAGAGATTTCGATAAAAAGGGATGTGCCTATGTATACATCTCCAGCGGAGCGGATTTGAGGTAGACGGAGGACGAAGAGGAGGAGAGGCCAGTGTAGAGAAGTAGTAATACATTAACGCAGTCATGTGAGTGTGGTTGAATACAAGGAATAGAACCACACAAAAGTATCCATTCAGATTTTCTTGGATTCTCTCTTGAAAAAAAGTAAATCCTCTGAAATGCGCGCAGCGTACATATAATAATAATAAATATACATGGAAAGCACATGCAGCGAGTAAGTCAATAAGCGACAAAGGAAAAAATATATTAGATAGGAGGGGAGGATGCATAGTACACAACAGACTGATCATTGTAATCTGTTTTGTAGATTGAAATGTTGTAAAAACACACATGACACATGATAAATGGTCGATTAAACGAGTTAGCTTGAATGCATGTCAGTCAGTAAAAGAATCATATTATCAGTATCAGTATCGCAAATTTATTGCCATTTTTTACTCAAGTCAAAGAATGAATAGAACGAATGTTCAGAAGACGATGTCGAGGGATATATGATATCAAGTAGAAAAATATACAGCAACAACAAAACTCTGTGAAACAGGCAGTAATGGAAACGAGGTCAAATCCTGACAAAAGAAGAAGTAAGAAATAAAAGTAAGTACTGACGATAGTGCTGATGATGATAACGGATACGAGCAAAGCAAAAAGGATACGGAGAATCTTGACGATGATCTTTTGATCATATTTTCTGCTCATGATACACAATACCTTGATTGAATGACTGGTGGTGTGCATACATTTTTCTACAGGATATGATATAATGTCTAATTTGAGCTGTAATTGAAACCCGTACTGCTAACCCGATTGCAAAAGTTACATTTCCCCAGAGATAAACCAGAAAGTTTAAGTAGTTGGAAAAATTGTAAACAAATTTAACTGAGCAGATTAACTTTGACTTAAGACTTTGGAATACTCGAGTCGGAATTACAAGATACGAATATTTATTATCACTACTATTCAGTTACAAAGGTATATAGGGTAGCATGGTATCAAGTATGTTTAAGTATTTAGAGATCACCATATAATCTAGTATGTTTGCTTATCAAACCAGCGACCACGGCCGTATTTTCATAACGATGATGGTAATTATATTATACAGAGATTTAACCTAATTCGCTGACTGATGCTGATATGATTTGATAATTTTGATTTCATTCATGTCAAGTGAATGAGTAAATCGTCCATTCATCCACTCATTATTGACAGCAGCAATAGCAGCAGCGGCATTCACCCTTCTTGTTTTGCACTCGTTTGATACTCATTTTCTTTTTAACAAAGGAATCCATTTGTCCTTAGCTCACTCTTCTCTCTGGTTTACTAGCCTGCCTGTTCACTCCAACTTTCCAATCTGTCATATCGTGTCGTGCTGAAGCTGTCTCTGAATGTCTATCTCTCTCCCTTTCTTTATCCTCTATGCCTCTTAGGCAAATGATATCATTTCGGATAATCTACTATTGTATTGTTGTAAATGAAATGGTATGTTCATTGCTGCTGCCGCTGCTGCTCGCACTGACTGCTCAAAGAATTAAAAAGTTAAATAACAAGTCTTGTCGTAGAATCCATCGACAAGCCTAATCCTAGAATATGACGAACAGTGCGACTTTTGAATTGCAAAATTGTGTGAGAACACGAGTGTCGATGAAGAAAAATGGATTATCTTTTCGTGTCTCTTTTCCCCTTCCCTCTCTCTCTCTCCTTTCATCTATATACCACAATTATACAGCCAAGTCAGCAGATTACGTACATAGAGGACATTTTCTTCAGACACGCAACACGACACATTGAAAAATCATGTGTCATCATGTCAGCAACTCTAAAAAGAGTCCACGGGCTTTTTGAATTATTGCAGATATAACTTGAGGTTGAGAGTGAACCAGTAATAACCTGAGTGTATGATGCTGATAACATGAATGAATGCGAATGTTATGTACATGCACACTTTCGCATAAATTATTTTTGAGAACATTAGAAACAAGGCAGTCGATTTTTTACATGGTCGGATCAGTAGGCTAATCTCATGTAATCCCCTGACGAAGACAATAATACGTAATCATAACAAAAATAATGGTAATAACAAATCTAAGCACAATAACATCATTCACTCATCGTCGTCCTTTATGAAAGTAATAAAGTAACAAAAAATTAAAAATCTATTCTGCACACAAAAATATTATGCGCTCTTTATGAAAAACCTGTGTCTATTTCTGTATCTCACTTATTATGGAATAGTTGCATTGGCATTTTCATGATAGGTCGCCAGAAAGAGACCTAAAATTGGAATGTATCAGTTACCTACATAAAATGCTCACGTAACATAAGTAAGTATTTACATTGTAGCAACAGGAGCAACAACGTTTCGTGCTCACTACTATTCTGTGTGCTTATCATTATCGTCCTCATCTTCTCCGTACGGCGTGCTTCTTCCTGTCTTCATTAATATTTTTTATGATACTTACAACTAACCATTGCAAATGCACTGCACTTTTATTTAAATAGAAAAATAATATATTATATGCTTCCCAAGCCATAAATATTCACCGGCAGCAATTGCCACGATGACGACGTATGATGGTGGTAGGTGACTAAATGGCAATTCTAGTTGTAAGTCAGGTATGTTTTATTGCTATTATTATGTGTGTGTGTGTAGTACTACTAGAGGGAGATCAGAAGAAGAGTGATGAAGAAAAAAGGATGTGCATTTTTAATAGTCCTTTTCCTTCCACCAAAAAAAAAATGAATTGAAAAAAGTAAGGCGACTTCCATGATATCCTATGTGTCCAAGGAAGATAAGCTATAATTTTACAAAGCGAGCACTCACACTCTCTCTTACACACACATTTTTTTCGCGAGAGTGTGCTTCCTTGCATTTATATACCTACGTACATATTATTATTATCCCATATTATTTTGGCACGAACCAACCACAAAAAGAAAAAAAGCGTGCAAAATTCGGTTCCAAGTGCCAAGTGGAATGGCGTAAGAAGAACAAGCAGAAAAGTAGTAGCGTGCTGCTGCCTCTTAGAGAGAATGCATTATGTAATCTGCTGAAGAGTAAAAATGTACGCAATGAACTGAATGCGTTCATTCTCTCTCTCTCTAGACATCTCAACAAAAATGTATGGATAAGCCCATCTATCTATTCTAAATAATAGATTATGTCGTATTAAATATTTAATGTAATATGCATAATGACATGAAATACGGGGAAATGTATGGCAAGAGCAAAGGAAATGTAAAGCAGTCGCCTTTTCAGCAAAGCGGGTTCATTTCTAAAATAATTTATGATAAAAATGCGCTTCCGTTTTCAAAAGTAATCTCGTCGTTCCTTTTTTTTATGTGCAAACGTCTGTAGTGATAAGCAGTTCCTTAGCAGTTTAAGGACGGTGATGACGACTAGGAATAATGATGAGGACTCTATTTCCTGCTTATATTATATTTTATGCCTGTGTGTGTGTCAATTGACACCCAAGTGGTTGTGAACTTTTCGTTAGATCTTTACACTGGTACATCCGTTTTAGAACCCATATCTACATAAAAATTGTGTATTCTTCATCTGTCAACCGTGACTATTTGCGATGAAAATGTAAAAATAGACAGGAAACTCTACCATAGTGCAAAAAATATAGTCATTCATCCTTCAACTCCAACATCCCTTCTCATTTTTTTAGGTATCACCTGAAATATTATTTACTTATATTACTATTTCAGATGCAAAACATTGTATGCGTATTATATATTTTTTGGCCATAATATACAGTTTTTCAATTCTCCTCCCAACAACGACTACGATAATGACACTGACAAGCTATAATATGATGAGCTATGCTTGCTTGCCGTATAACTTGTCGTTACTCTTTTCTTGTTAAAAAAAAGTAATGGAACAATTATGCATTCCATTCATGGGTTTGACTTAAGCCTCCCTTTTTGTATTATTCCATCATCATTCCGTCGTATAATAAGAAGTGCAACCAAACTTCTTTTTATACCTGTCTCTCTCTCTCTCTCCCTCGGTTACACTTTTTTTGTTCTGAATTTTTAAGAATAGAATGACTGACGATGACAACGACAACGAAGAACAAAGCTACTTACAAAAAAACTACTAGTCTATTCTCTGCTTAGCCATGTCTGTACCAAAAAGAGTAGTCACGTCATTACAAAACTGTGTACTATTATCTTTTTGCAACAATAATGTCGTCTAGAACAACAGCAGGAGCAGCAGTAGTAGTAGTAGCAGCTCTTGAAAAAAAAGTATCTTGACGTACAATGTATGCTCAAATAAATGTGAAGAGACAAACCCCTTCCGTTTTCCTTGTACGGTCACTCAAGCAAACAAAAGAGAGACGAGAGAACGAATGAGAAGTTGACTTGAATAAGGGAATGAGAGGGGATCACTCTCTTTCTGGCTTTGTATGAATTTTTTAGTGAAAAGAGGATCGACTTTTTTTTAGCAAGCCAGGCAGGCAGACATGCAGGCACAAGAGGATCAGAACGACGACGATGCTGATGCTGATAATAATGATGACGATGGAACAGAGAACTGACTCGGTGTTGAGCGAGTTGAGTGAGCGAAAACACAAACAAATCATCTTTTTTATCTTGGATGGAACAATGGAAAAGCAGAAAGAATGGCTGTGCAAATACTTAAGTGTGTGCATTCATACTTACCTATTACAACACGTACATATGCATGCTCGCTCACCAGAGAGCCACCAGACCAGGTAAAATGGAAACGGGAAAGGGAGAAAGGTACACTGCATTCATTTACACAAGTGGTGGACCAAGGCAATAATGATGAATACCATACCTTGCTTGTTTTTATTTTATTTTTGTAGCAGATAATATAATGCCAAAGCCAGAGAGAGCTCAAGCTCTCCAGTTACTATAATTGAAAAAGCATCTGGTGATGTGCATGCATGGCGTGTCTTGCGTCTAAATACAAGTTCAGGAAAAAAACGGTTGTTTGTTTCCCATACTCCAGTGGTATTTTTTTTCTGGTTGCTTGCTGCTACTAAATAGAACAATAGCGAAAAAATCATTTTCAAGCAAGATACAGCGATTTGACCATACATTTACTGCCAGAAATAAATTTACACATCACGCGTATCCTCTTTACTACTACACAGGATTATTAATATTAGGTAGGTATACAGGTAAATACGCAAAAATCATTCATACAGGTATGTATGGCTTCTCGTGTTTCTCAACTACTGTATATTGGAAGGATGATGATGATGATGAATAAATATGATATATAGATTTACAGAAAACTAAATTAATGGTGTACATTTCTGCGGTATTGTATGGTCTCTGGCGCTAAATGCAAGTCGAAGTCGAGTGATGAAAAAAGTAGAGAAAAAGGCAGGCACTCGAATTTACAATTCACACTCAAAGAGGAAATAATATGCCGTTTCAATGCTTCTGTAGTTAGTTTGGCTGACTACTGCACAGACTGGTAAGCACTCTACCATCACACCACCATGAACCAGCATCATGGTCATTATTACTACTACTACTGATATTATAACATCCATACATATTGGCAAGTGAAAAAACGGATCATTGCAAAAATATGAACGTACGAAAGCCACAACAACCAGCAGCTACAGCAAACAGTAGCATATCCATTTATAGAAGTTGTTTAGATTGAGCAACTCTTTGTGGCAAAATGTAGAGTGGAGATGGAAAGAGAGTGCTTGCCGTATTTCATATTATTATTCAATATTATATTTTTATACCACTTATCATCTATTCCATCATTATCATCATCACCCCACCATCACCGCTGCTGCTGCTAGCTTCTACTGGATTATTCTGATTCTCTGTGACTAACTAACTGGGAGACAAAACAGAAAAAAATACTTGCAAACGAACATATCTTTTCATGGACAAAATCACTAATCAGGATTGCTCATGTAGGCATGCTAAATGCCAACTGACAGACACATACGATCATGCTCATGATCACAAACAAGACTGCGACCATCACGATGATGGAAAACAATGTTATCTTCATTTATTCCATATATATTGTATATTATTATCAAACAAACAAACAACAGTCAAACCGATCTATCTGTCTATTCGCCTGTCTATCTGTATCTCCCTGTGACGATATGTGTGAAAAAACAATCTTGTAGAATTGTTTGTCTCTCTTCCTCCGTCACTCTCTGCATGTGCTTCCCAAATAATCAGTGTACAAACAAAACAGAAAAAGCGAAACGACTTCTATTGCTACAACGGTTCTTTCCAAACTGCACTACACTCTTGGCATTTTGGTAATGAAAGCAAAACAGTATACAGTGCTATTGCTATAGCATGTTTACGGTTACATGTATATTGTATGTACTTTTAATATTATGCATATAAATGGCTATACAATGTGTGCCATGATGTCCTTCAGATCATCCGTTGTTGTCCCCGTCACATTACATCACGTCACACCACACCACCAAGTCCTTCTTAAGGTACCTTAATGAGCACATTTTGCCCACACGCTTGACATTCATTCTTGACAAAAAAAAACACAAACACGGTATATACCTACTTAACATGTTATTCTTGGTCGACAGAAAATTTGTGTACACACCTATATAAGTACAAGATATTAAATGGTCCATTTTCTGAAATAAACACCTTTTACCGTATTCTTGGACTAGCAAACTTTGCTACCTCTTATTATGAATTCATGTTTAGTATGTGGAGCATTTCAATTTTGCTGGTTTTGCTGTGTGTGACTGCTGCTACTGCTGCTGCTGATGTTAATAATGAAATCAAAGGAAACAGAAACTTTGAGGAGGCAGAGAGTAGAAAAGTTGGAAATAACCGTCAAGGAAATCTGATAAGAAGACAAAAGTGAACCCTTTTACCTAGATTATTTTCTTCCTCCGGCAAAATTTTTTTTTGCTTATGCAATGCCTTTGTTGTTGTGTGGGTTTCAGAAAGGGTGAAATATAATATATTATGAGACTTTTCCGTGTCGTGCATGCATCAAACCAATTACTACTACACAACGCGTATAAAACCACCGCCTCCACAAGTATACAAGTAGGTACTCTAGTTGTACTTGGATCTTGGACTGGGTGTGATTTGCGGCACAAAAAAACTTTTTTTTGGTCTGGTCTTCTCCACTCAAAAAAAACTTTTGTCTTTTACATTTAAAAAAAATGGCAAGTCTCTTTGAATGACTTTGAGCAAGCAAATTCAGCATCACGCATCAGTACACAGCAACTATAATAGATATGTCGTCCTCATATTTTTCTAATCTATCCATGGCATGCATGCAGAAAAAGGGATGCTGATGAAGATGATTCGCTGGGAGCATTGAATTTCCAACTGGTTGAGTATACAGCATAATGACACGGGTACTTCTGACTTGTAATGATCATACCAAAAAAAGTGATCTCATCTCTCTCTCTCTCCAAACTCTCGGTTTCTCCTATTTTTTTTCTACCATTCTATCATACACAATTTCTTTCTTTACATCACATTAGTACACACACACACGTAATGGTTAGTTATTAGTGGTGTTGGTCTAAAATGTTGCTACTAGTGTAGTAGCAGCAGCAAAGCACCGTGCAATATTGCTGTTTGCATAAAGAATAAAGGATATAATAGCAATAATTATGGTTGATGCACTTTACTTGCCTTTTCCACTAGAACAAGTGTATGCATACGGCTCTCGTGATATTGTGGCAAGACAAGAGACTTTTTTATAGTTACAAGATCAGGCATTAAAAGTACGAATAGCAAACGAGTAGCAAAAATGAATAGTAAATAGTAGTCGTGGCATATTGTGACTGTAAGTGTGGTGGTGAGTCACACTTTTGCACACACACACACACACAATACTACTCGCACAATATGATGATGAAAAACGGACGAAACTGGCTAATACCAGTACTACAACCACTACTGGCTGGTTTTCGTGGTAGTAGCAGTAGTAGAAGTGGCGGTGTTGCTGATTATACTAGTCCTTTTTCCTAGTAGAGTTAACTAGTACAGTACAGAGTACAGCATTTTGATCATCGTCATATAAGCCATCATCATCATCAGCAACATCTCTTGAAACAGAGAACTATGAACAGAGATAATATGAGTGTAGTTGTACGTATGGTAGTGCAGACGAAGAATAAGTGGTAGTAAAAAAAGCTCCGCTGTGACTTTTACAAAGAATGCCAGTTTAGTCAGAATGCATGCATACTTTTGTATAATACGTAGACAGACGAGGAGAAGTCGTAGACAAAAAAGAACAATGAAGGAAAAGTACTAATAATAATAATACTCTTCTGTCCATCCATCCATCTAACCGTTTATCCATCGGTGCATATAGCTACAGCTCTTGTCTTTCTACTGCTTTTTCCTTTTTGACGTCCTCGTATGTTATGCTAGTCTAATGTGGACTAGAGCGCGGTGGTGGTGGCCATATAGCATTTAGTGCCAGATAGAAGAAAACAAATAGGAGACTCAGCGGATCATAATAATATTGCCGTGTCATTTATATATTGCTAGTGTGACAGACATCACAGAAAAAAAGGCTGGTGCAATGATCATGATCATGATGGCATGCATGGTGGCGGTGGTGGTCGTACAAGTAGTGGGCATAATACCTACATACACACGGATAAACAAACTAAGAGCACGTTATATGGTGGGCACAACAAAAGCAGTATGTGGTAGTAAATAGGGAAAGAAAGGAATAAAAAAAGAGAAAGAAAAAGTCGGATGATGAACAAGAAGATTCTTTTAGGGAGAGGAGAAGAAAACCGAAGTGAGTTAGACAGAGAGAGGGAGAGAGAGAGTCATGTTGTTACAGTTGTTCCAATACCAATACTATTATAGAAGTAACTAAAGTGGTGTGGTGGCAACGGTGGCGATGATGATAATGTTTTAAAAATGCCAAGCATGAGCAGCGCATGAGCTTCAAGATGTTCGCTACTTACTTACTACATACTACCAAGCAATATTGTCGTATGTGTGTGTTTTTCTCGGAATACATAACCACGGCCTGCACGGACGACGGACGGATGTTTGATTATATCATGAAATTTTAGGTATTACCAATGCCACGACGTTACCTACATAAAAGTTGCTCTTGTGGTGGTAACGTTTATCTTACACACATGTGCAGGTGAGGGGAATATAATGGGGCAGTAATATTTGAAAGTATGGAATGTTTTCCAGAGAAGGGAGAAAGCAAAATGCAAATGATTGATTAACTCTAGCAAATCCTGTATTTTTCTCAGGTTTCAGCACGTTGGCAATCCCTCTTATCCAATTATAATGTCTGTAGATAGTTATTACCTTTTTGTGAATGTTATTCTACACAATACCCCTAATTAAGTTAGTACATAATGTTTAATGTAAATACCCAGCGTACTTGATGAAATCCCTTCAAAAGAAAAAAAAAAGTAAAAGGGCTAAATTTTTCATGCTCCTTTCACCGACCCTGAAAATTTCACCAGTGAAACGCTCACCTCTACCACATGGCAACTATGAACCTTTCTCTCTCTCTATCTCTCTCTCTCTCCACCTTACTCTATTTTCAACGTCATCCTCGTCATATCGGTTTTTATCTTGGATCTTCTATGTACTCTATACGTACATGCTTACATTATATACATCCTTTCTCCACAACAACCAGCCACCACACTACAACCACTACTCCCACTTGGTCTGTTATATGTTCTTTTCCTTTTATGATTGTCGTCGCTCTCCCACTCTCTCTTTCTCTCTTCCAGCTTATTTTGCCCAGCATGCAACTTTTAAATTCATAATAGTATGCTCCAAGTTGCCAACCAAGAAAGAAAGTTACACACACACAAACAGGAGAAGGAAGCCCTGGCCTTTTACAACTTCCACTCTATTATATATGCCATGGCCGTCGTATTAGTGTGTGGTATGCGTTGTTGACTTGCTTGACTGAAAAGAGCTGCTCCTTCTGCTTTTGGCTGTTCCATGCATTCATGGTCCATAACAGCAGCAGAAGCAGCAGAAGCATTCATTGTGTAGCCATTCATGGAACCCTGCAAAAATTACCATTTACGTCGTGTCCAAGGAGTGTTCCTAGTACTAGTCTCATATTATACTCCTTTCCTTTCCACTTCCTTTTTTTGCAATATTACAACAAAGACTACCTATTTCATGAAAATACTACAACCACCACTCCACTCCTGTTACGTGAGTTACTCTCTGCTCGGCTCGTAAAATGTGTTAGCTTTCCCATTTTTACGTGCCAGCGAGTATTTAGTATGCATTAGTAGCTCTAAATACAACAAAGAGGTATTACCAACAAACGCAACAACACCATCATCCTGAAAATCAACAACAATGCAAAATATATCAAAGCACATCATCATATTATACACCACCACATCGCCGCTCTCTCTCTCTCTTTCCTTCTGCCACCGCCATACCACCACCATTGGTAAAAACTGGTGATGGTAGTGTTCATTCCTCCGTTCCAATACTTTATCCAACAACCTTTTTTTACTGCAAACTTTGCATTTTACTTTTTACACCTACTACTACTCCTAATACTATAATACTACCATGTAGTATACCATGCCAGAGCAGTTGGCAGTGCTATTTTACAGCTCTCACCTTTATTATTAGGGCTTTTCTGCCTTCGTCCTAGAGTCGTCGTCATCAGCTCAGCCAGTTTCATCAAATCTCACGGTTTGGTAAATGGTAAAATCTTTTGGTTTTTTCTCATCCATCCGCACTACTACTACTACAGCAGCATTACAAAAGCATATTTAACATTATAACATATAGTACCAGTAAAGTAACAGGAGAGAGTAGTGGCAAAGAACTGATGGAAAAAGAGGAATAACACCATACTACACACAACAACAACGTTGCCGATAATAACGTGGTAGTGTGTGGAAAATCCACATTTTCATATCCTCATCCACATAGAAATGCGTTGATAAAGAAATGCACAGGCACTCAGGGTCGCTATGTTACAAAAATTACTTTGGCCACCAGAGAGAGACCGAGAATTGTCTATATAAACTTACATAGAAATATCGAAACTTGTATTCTCCCCATGTTCACTTTTAGCAGAGAACCTGTCTACCCGTCCTATGTTGGCAAGAAAGCATAAAAGCATATCACACGAAAAAAAACATTCACACAGAACATGATCATCCCATCCTCATGGTTTTGTTGTGTAGCTGCAGACCAGAGAGAGAGAAGTAGTAATAGTTTCTTGAGTAAAGTAAGTAGCAAGCATGTTTAGTAAAGTAAAGCAACTGAAAAGCAGTTTTCTGAGTTTTGCCCATTTTCCCTGCCTCACTTGCTAACTCGCTACTCACTCATAGCCACAAAGCTGGTGACTGCTGACGGACTACGAACTTCTGCTGCTGCTCCTCTACCCATTTTACTTTACCTTTTCTTACACAACAACACACAATACGAGAACGAGAGAGAGAATTCTCTATCGCCTGTTCTCTTTTTCTTGTGCGAATGCCGTTGTTTCTTCTTCATGCAAGTGGAGAGTGGTGAGTACAAAAGTGTGCGCCTACTACTGCTGCTGCTACATTTGTGAAGTTTTAAGAAAAAAAAGAACACACAAGAAAGAGAGGAGGAAGACATAGTAAGGAAACAAGACATACTACACACACATAAAGTAATACCAGCAGAAGACGTAGTAGAGAATAAGAAGAAAAATATCATATCATCCTTCGTCATCATCATTATCATCTCTGCCCCATCTCTTCGTCTACTCACTTGTTTCACTTCTCTTTTTGGAGCCTCTCTCTACTAAAGTTAAACACACGGGGAAAATAAGCCACCGAGCAAGAAGATCAGCAGAGAGTTGAGTTAGTATAAAATTGTTACTTAAAGTTTGCATACATACTTTATATGCTTACATTTTTTGAGAATACTACTTCTACTTGTGTGTATCACATCTTCTACTATATATACAACCCAAGTACCATCATTCTCATAATATACGGTAGTAAGAGATCTCTTGTCCTTTTCACAATTTACAACACCAGCAGCATTACTAAGACTTGTACTTACCAAACCAACACACATCTATACACACACAACAGTGAGTTTCACTACAAAAACAACAACGTAATATTAGCAGAGTAATACTTACACAGTGCCAGAGAGTCATTATTTATCATAATATTTCACATGAACATTTTTCCTCCATGTATCATATCGTATGATGATGGTGTTGCTGCTGCTGCTGCTGTTGCCGATGATGATATTGATGATAATTTCTTCTCCTTTTTTCTTATTTTCCGTCTTTTCTTCTTCTCCTTTCAAAAAAATATACATGTAATAAATTTTTCCTCAATAATATTTACCAATATTTCTCACAAGGAGAAAAGTAAAGAGAGAGAGAGACAATCAGAAAACCTCAAAGGAAAAAGGAAAGAAGAGTTAAATGCAATGCAAGATACATGCCGAGGATAACAAGAAAGAGAGAGATAAAGAGAATCGGTTAAGATTCACACAAGAAAAGAGCATCTTTTTTTACTCTCCTAATAAGTTTTCCCGTACAAAGCTACATTTTCTTACAAGAGAAAAAAATGTATCAATGATATAACATTATAACTGCTTCTCTTATTTCTTCGTCATAATCATCATCAGCATCTTCGTAGCCTCCTCATCATCATCAGTATCGTATCTTGGTTGTCGTCAACAGTAAATACTGCAAAAGCGAAAAAAGGTACAAGAAGCCGAGAGTAATGATAGGTAATTGGAGTTGTAGTAGTGGTCGTAGAGTTTAGCAGTGGTAGTATTATGAATACTCTCTCTCTGCTATAATATTATATTATGCTGCTTCTGCTGCCATGCCACTCGATTATTATTACAACAACTACTACAACAACTTGTACTCTAGTATTTACTGTGCAGAATATAAATATGTAACAATATCAAAGTTAATGCACGTCAGTCAGCCAGCAACTATGAGGCGTTGTTAGAGTCAAAATTAGTTGTACACATTATCCATTGCTGTACATCATAAACCGCTGCTACTCATTTCAACTCAATGCTTCTCATTTAATTTTTT
>JAHZMV010007058.1:0-12436 GCA_027743765.1 Coecobrya sp. COE2
ATGTTTGCTATAATAATATTATTATTTTTGCAGAATAAATCTTGATATGTACTTACTTCATTCGATCGACAGTTTCATGAGGTGTGTGACATACATTTTATAGAATGGTATATAATGGTAACGAGAATTCATAATAGATTTATTTGGAAGATTAAGCTTTCATGCATCTTTTGAAGGATATTATCGTTGTGTGTGTCATGTTAGGTTAAAAATTAGCATAATGCATAAACTTTTAACTAGAAATTGAATTATGAATCATTTAGAATAACATCTATTTAAAGAACAAACAGAAAAAACGGTTTAGGTAAATCCATGCTAGAAAGCTGTGCAAATAAGCGTTGAATGTTGACTGTCTCAGAATTTTTCGCCTGAACAATATGATGAACTAGCGTCATCACTGGATGACAATTCCCATAAATTATCACAAGATCCTTATTGCTCTTTCAAAGAAAAAAGTTTACTACGTACATAGACTTTTTGGCCTAGCACTGCCCATCAACATATTTTTTCACTGTAACTGTTGGCATAAAGCATAAAACCCTTTTATGGGAGTTTACATTATGTATATCATGGAAGATGATTCATTTCTGATGATATCCAGTTTATTGGTGTGTATACCTTTGTAATTATGAAACAAGTCAAAATTAATGGCAAATAAATTATATTTATAGAAAATAAAACGGAGAATTTTGTAGAGATAGGGAGCAATAAAAAGCATCTTAACGTGCCTCTATCTGCTAGAACTGCTGCCTGAATTTTAAATCCAAATACAAACGCATATTATCGAAAAATCCACAGCAAGAAAAAAACAATACTGCCCACACATGTGCATGTTGCATGCTTGTAAAATGCCTACACACAACAATGAAACATCTTTACTGCTATTTATTATGAAACAGGTAGTAACCAATGAACCAGTCCCACCTGCACGCATGCATCGATATTATACATTCCTTCTAACAATGCCACAGTAATACATATCTATTGCCTGGGATCATTGTTGTTCTTGGTAAGATTTTGGGAATATAACAATGATTTTTATAAACTTTTCTAATATACTTCTTATATAAATGGAAGGAATTTGCATCCCATATCCCTTCTGTCATAAGATTGACTACATTTCAAACACACTATATTATATTACTCATGCATGTTAGAAGGGACAGGTTGAGCAGTCGAGACGAGAAGGAATATTATAACAAAAAACTATAATGATACAGTCAGAGCAGGTATTCAGTTGCTCTGATGGTGATGATGACGATGACTGGGGAATTGTCGTCTCCTCGTCAGGGCGAAAGAAAAGTCTGTAAGAAAATGAGCTCAGAAATACCTGCCGTCTTCTATGAGAATTTATGTATATATGGTTGTGCATTTTCTTTACAATAACTACAGCAGACTTTTCTGTTCGGTCAGACATACCTTTAAGATGAAATAATGTTATTGTTGCATGCTAGCAGTTTTTACCTGTACACTATATACTTGATAGCAAGAGAGCGGCTCTTCTGGTGCAGGTAAGTGTAATCTGCATGAAATAATAGCAGGAGGCAAGTGAACTGAGTGAGTGGGGAATATTAAATGGGAGTTACAATGAGATTGTTTCGTGAATGGTTTCTTCCTTATAACAATACACGATATATTCCTTATTTTATATTATAGTGCTGTTACTAACTAAGGAGTGTGCGTAGTTGGCTAGCCTTTGTGCAGCAGAAATACTACATATTAGATTGAATTGCTAGAGGAAAAATGCATAACACACAGTCACGCCGTCATGTTGTGTACCCCCAATAAAAAAAGCTTCCCTCATTCTTTCAAGTGTATTGAATAGTACACATATAGTACACATTTCTATGTAAAGGCAATATACTAATTTTAAAAGAGAAGTGTTTCTAGTTGCCGAGTAGCACCTGAACACTCAGGATCTAGATTCTTGTGTTGCTGCCTCCAAGTAAAATACATTTTTGTACATGTGCGGTGTTTGGTGGTCGGTCTGATTGTTGTGACATGAGGGAGCCTTTTGCCTGATGAAGCTACTAACTATAGGGGCTTTGTATACGAACATCGTATAAGAGATCGAGAGAGATGAAATTCTAATTGTTGGCATTCCATTGTTGATTTGGTTTTATTGTACTGGTGTGTATATGTGATCCCATTTTTGGGAATCTGGTGGTAATGTCCCTGTTTGCGTTTTAGAAAAAGTGGTCTTGTGTTTCATTAGTGCCATACTAAATGTAATTCTTATGGGTACATTTGGATGATTTTTAACTGAATTGAAAACGTCTTCATTTTACGGTAAAAAACAATCCTTTGTGTAGTTGACAGCTAATTATATTTAATCTTGTGATTGAGGAAACATAATAATATATACATGCAGGAATGCACGAGTGACGTGTCGACGGACGACAAGTCAATTACATGCATGAAAGAGTGATTTGATTGAAAAGTCAATTTTGTTTTGTGTTTGAGCATTGTTTGGTGAAATTCTATATTTTATGGTGATGATTGGTGATTACGATTGTTTTTGTGTCTAAAGTTGAAACATGAATTAGTGTTTGAATATCTACATTGGTTCGTGTGAAATTCATTGTCATTCTTTGCGGAAAAGAGAATTATTTCAGATTGCATGGCATCATTCAGAGAATTCTACTTATGCACACTTCAAGGCTGAAGATAAAAAGGACTTTGAGATAATATTACTGTGTCACTGCTTTTTACAAGGCATCTTATAATAAGGTATACTTTTACCTTTTCAACTTCACTTTTCATTAATTCATAACTCCTTTCTCGCCGGTTTCAACGTGCTTCATATTATAACATCTTCCACTCTTATACGCACAGATTCAACTTATACACACGACCGTGTGTGGAACGAATGAAAAGGGAAAAATTGTCATATCCGGAATATATCGCAACGCAACAACCGGGAGGCCTACATTCTGAGCTGCAATATTTATTTATCGTTGTATTACAACAGGTTTCTTTGTCTTATTTTCTCACGCTCAAAAACAGAAGGTGCATTTGTGCAATGTTTAGTTGCTAAAAAAATAACTAGTTCTGCTTGTGCATGGCACAACAGTCCGGAAATGCAAATTACGCGGTGTGCACAAACTAATTTCTTGTTAACATAAACCAATTCCAGAATATAATGCAAATTCCAGAAACATCCCTATACTTATCTAAAGGAATCATTAGTCAAGCTACAATTTATAACGCGTAGGTGTTGCAAACATTTTTGCAATAATACTTAAAAAGCCGCTTGCGTGTTCACCTGTGGTCGGTATACAAAATTTAGCGGAAGAACAAATTCGACAATTGAACGCTACATCAAAATCAAGGATACAGCTTCAATATTCACAACTCATTCCATCATTTTTTATTTTTAGTGTAAAAACAAAAAAATCGTCTTTGTACAGCAAGGCACGAGGTATAGTAAAAAACCAGAGACGCTATGCACTCTTGACGACGTTGACGTAGGCATATCTCCTTAAGTATTATTTTATAGCTTTATGAATGACTCTGCTAATTTTATCTTATTTACTCTGCACTACACATATCACGTCATTATTTTTATAACCAAGAAAATCTATTCTGAATTTTGATTGTTGTATTCGCGCTGCTAACTTATAAGGATATTCCTTTACTGCTCCCAGTGAATAAAACACATTTTGTAAAACAAACTTAAACAAACTTTACTGTAATTTACAAAGAGCAACGAGCGTGTACTAGTTTCCTTTTGTACATCTATATAGCTATATGGACGTGGTGTGTTTGTAACGCAGCACGCACTTATCGCCATAAGATATTGTTATTATTACCGTTATTACAACGACTACTGCGCTAGTGTCAGTTTAATTTACGCAACAACACCGCAAAAGAGAAGAATTGCTCCATCATTATCATCATCTACATAAAACTATTATTTACCTCAGTCCCTACTTCATATTTTGCACGGTACAAGTACGAAGCTAAATTTTTTGCCTTTGTCGTAAATTGCAATTATTGTTTAGACCGATTATTGTGATTCCATCTCGGCAAAGATCGCAATTGTAAATGACCGTGGATATATGGCGTTGATGTAGTCAATTGAGAAAGGCTTTCGTCAGTGACTCCATTCTGTAGATAATCGTATATGTAAACGCAATACTGAGCTTATGAGAAAGACAGCCGGAAGTAGTTACATGATTCAAGAATTTTATGACTTCAGACAGTTGTTGCTGCTTCAAACTTTGTCGTGAAAAATAAACGCAACGACGAGTGAAAAAGGTAGTTTCATAAAACGTTAACAGAAATGAGAAGTGATAAATGGAGATAACAATGCGTAGCTAATTTGAAGAATTCCACAGTCAATCTGCACAACTTGTTTCATCAAAAGCTATTGACAATCTAACATTGCACGCGTTTAATAGCCGAAGAGAATATGGAACAATCGCGTATATAATTTCACGACCGTCATCTCATCAGCCTTATTTTATTTTATGAAAAAGGAATGAACGAAGGAATACTACAGTAGCAACAATGATACAAGAATGCACTGCCTAAATGCTGCGTTTTCTGTGACAGTGAATTGTATGGTGAAAACCCAGGAGTAGAATTAATTTTAATTTTATTAAATACCGAGAGTGACTCGATTTACTTTTATATAATCAAAATGGGGAGAATAAGAACATTTACAGCATTGGTCACACAATGGCTGACTGTTTACATCATTTATATGAGCTTCACATTTACAACAGCCCACGTAGGACTGACCTTTCCTCCAGCTCGGAAATTTGATTTGGACTTTTTGGATAATATACGGACTAAGCCACCTTGTGGCATGCCAAAAGGTGAGAGGTTTTTCGTACTTAAAAATTCTATTCAATTTAAATCGAATATTTTATACTATGTTTCAGCTGGTGATAATGACACGAGAATTTATTTGCTAATCAAAAAAATAACTGATGAAAATTGACATATCTGTGTCAGATGTGTTTGCTTCGCTATTATTTCATTTACCGTAGATTATATATGTGTGCAAAATGTACGAAAGCATTTGTACAAACAAGTTTTTATGACAAATTTTAAATCGACAGTTACATGGCCGAATACGAACAGTATACACATTCAATGCTACCTTTTGAAAAATAGGCTCAATTCGAGTTGAATTGAAATTTTAAAGGCATATTTTGTTGCTTGAAAAAGCCAGGTATTACCGCTATGAATTTCCTACATACTGCGATGACCACATACAGGAAAACAAGCAAAAGGTCAGACAAGACATTTTTGCATAAAAACTTGAATAATAATAACAATAGACAATAACACTTACCACTTACCTGACTACTATATACCTGTGTAATTTTTTAAGCCAAATTTTTGTTTGTGTCGGTAATGATGACTTCTACTTTGCACATGGTTTTGGTTTAATCCTCTTTGTACATACATATATTTTAAGTTGGTTGATAAGTTGATGATACCCACTACCCACCTACCAAGCTTTTCATCATTGTATCGAGTTTGGGTTGGGATGGGGAAGCTTGTTGTTCTTTTTGGTACTTACTAACATAACATGACATTAGGAATAATATTTTACTGATGCTGACTCATCCTGCCTCTACTTTTCCTCTACTGGTTTTACTTGCTGGGATTATCAAGATTTTTAAAAGCCGAGATTCAAGATACAACCGAAATGCGCAATATCATGTAGCATAATCTGAACTGAATGTGGAGCTTTATACAAACATGTTGCTCATCTTCATTGCGATGTACGTAAGCGTATATTATAAATTCCTACATCGGTAGTCGTTTTATGGTCACTTTCAGACTCATTCTTCGTCATAACGTCATCTATGTACCTATGCATTGTTTAGCTTGACCGCACCTGGTATCAGTGCCAACTAAAGTTTAGCAGTGAGGTCTTGCGATGTGCCCACTCATTGTGCTCTTGAATACAGTGTACATACATAACATCAAGTAATCCACGCAAGGAGTTGCTTTACCACGAAATAACATGGTATTATCTTTATGCAATTTTTGGCATATTTTTTTTTATTCTTCGGCAGAGAACAGAATATTATTATCAACATGAAACAAGAAAGTACCAGAACAAGTCATTCTTCTTAAAATCCTGCACCGACTTATCTTCAAGTACATGACCAAATAAATACATTCTAGGTAAATTAAATTACAAGGAAAATCCTAGCTTAATTTCTTCATTCTACATGCACTTTCGTCAGATTCCCAAGTTGACATTGTGGCGATCTTTTAAAGTTAAATTTATTTAAAAAATCATAAAGTCGAGAAACAAACATTGATTATTCCAGTATTTTACTGCGAACATTAGTTAAGATACTTAAAAGGGACAATAGTTTGTAATGTACATACTTACATACACCAAATTCCATAATTCAGTGTAATAATTTGACATGAAATGAAAATATTATTCTCCAATTAGTACCTCAACTAACGGAAATGGGGACACTTTGTTTAAGCATTGATGACTGATTACCAGTAATATATTACGGCACATATGCACACTAACTTAGATTTTTTCTCTCTTTTACTCTGACTTTACATTTCCTCAGCTTTTACGAAACAATGCTAACTGTGTACTGTATAATTAGTTGCTCTTTTGACAACGCTTAACAATACAAATGCACTTATGTGAGTTGTAAGTGCATATTAATTTTGCCGGTTCTACCTTTAACTGTGAGTGTCTGTACCGAGCTAACTTTTTTGCAGTCTGACATAAGAGAAGAAATTTGTTACTTATACATAGTGTAAAAAGAACAACCTGTAAGGTATACTAGTAGTAACAAGAAAATGATTTTATCATCATCATAACAATGATTTGCATGTGCATGAGTTTGTGGTTCGGTGGTTATTTTGGTCAGCAGCAACTTCAACCATAATGGCGTAAATTGTAATTGTACTTACAGAGAATGCGCTGCAGCACTACTATTTAGATGAGATTACAACAAAATCTGCTCAAAGAATGCAGTTAGCACATTGTATTCAAGTTATTTCAAAAGACTCGTATAATTTATTTATCCAAGTGTGCATTCGGTATCAGATCGTACCTACTCTATGTAATTGATCTTTCCTTTTTATAGCACTTTCCAAATATTCCAAGAAGAATATTTTGAAACGCTGAGATTTCTGCGATGTGCAATTAAAGTTCTAACATTTGATAATAAAACAAGTTCAATTTGCAATATCTGTTGTTACTGCTCTGTTGCACGGGAAATTTTTTTGAGATGAGAGCAAGTCTTCCACGTGCCGCTAGCCCTTAATATATGCGTCTCATCATAAGACGAAGACACATTTCGTGTAACCCTACCTGATTGTGAATTGGAACTGTCAATGCAAATATAATATCAGTAATGCAATGTAATTGATACCACAAGTTTGTTTTTTAGGAATTTTAGTCTGAAAATATAATTTCGTTAGCTGTCCGCATCCATAATTTTATTGCAGACTTATTGCCATTGCCTTATGGTCCAGTAGAAATCCATCGTAGATGTGGACCATCCTAGTCTTCTGCAACAATGATTGTGGCTTGACTTAAATTGAACTACCAGTTTCTTCACAATATTGCAGTCGATTCTATCTATTATCATTTTCAATGACTAATTTATGGTATTTTTAATTATTTTGTTTCCGTCATGTAGAATACATGAAACTAGGAAGTGCAACTAGAATAGATTTGTCTATAACGTCATAAGTACAAATTAAATAGAACCTGTCAATGACACAATTAGTCACATAAGATGAATGGTCTTCACTATCATTATGACAGCACATGGCATAGGTATAAATAAGTCCAATGTTATTCCACCATTTACTGTAGCAAATAAATTTTCTGTCTGTGCTACACCATACACTTGTATATGTACTAATATTCAGAAGAATTATGGGTTTCTTTATAACAAGCCGAAAAGGAATTCTTCCTTTGTTCTGTAACATTAACGTTTCTACATGTATGTAAAAAGCATTCGCAGTTTACTACCGTTACATCAATTGATTACAAAAATGATAAGGAAAGTTGATGCTTTAGATTTTATTACTTTGTGTTGGTTTATATTGACCACTAAAGTATCTTTAGAATGATTTTTAATGAAGTAATTATTACAAATTATTATAAACTAGTTAATCCAATTCAATTTTAACTATGTATATTACTATGATTAAATTTTACGATAAAGAAGACAAAAAGAAGTAGAAAGTTTATGTGTAGCTTTTCATTAATCAAACCTCTAATACTAGTTTTTGTAACAACATTACATCAAGTGCAAAGTATAACAAATGTATAGCAAAAATGAATAAAATAATAAACTTTTCTTTGTTATACGACTACAGTTGCAGTAATATAGGTGCATGTATGACCACATGGGTGGACTTACTAGTCATGTTTCTTATATTAAACATGCTCATAGCACATGAGAAAGTTTTGTTTTTAACAATTTATTGAGTGCTGCTTCATATTTATAGTTTGCTTTAAGTAATCAACATTTTAATGCGTATATAATTCTATTTATCAAATAAAATATTTTTAATTCTATTCACATTCATAAATCATCATTTGCACACAATTCAAGTTTTCTCCTACACCACATCCATTTAGCAAAATTAAATACTTAAAAAGCGGAAGCGTTTTGTAGAAGTGTGCACTATAGAACTAGTTGCAATTGTAATTATTCATCAATGGAATTCTTGTATTTATCCATTTCACTCTGGGCACTTCCTGTGCACATGTAATGCTAATTGCTTGGGCCATGGAACATTTTGATTGATGTTTAACCTCAATGTGTGTAACACCTGCTGGAGACGAATGTTTCTTATGACATGACTAATAATATGCATATTATGGCATGCGACTACGGGTCATTGGAAAACTTTACTTGTAATAGGGACCAATGTTCGAAATTCTGACGAAACAACAAATTATAAATGTAGTAATCAGTTTTATCTATGTATATCCAGTGTTATCTATAGTCGCATTGCTTATGGAGGGATGTAGTTAATGATGCTGCTGATAATATTCATGAAACGTAAAATCTTTATAGCGGGTGTCATTCGGGTTTCTTAACCTCAGCGTTATGTTCGTGTGTTTATATCGTAATTGACAACGCGGCGTATTCGTTAATTTTTTAAATTTTCAATCCATTGTTTGGTAACACATGGTTGATGTTCACCTGTAATAGAAACGCTATCAGAAAACAGAGCAATTGAATACCAATATGAATGACAATATACTAAACTACTAACGTGTAGAGTAATAACCACAAGTAGTCCAGGAAAGAAGGTTATTCAGGTTATTGGCATCGTTTTGGAAAGAAGGCTATAAAGCACCTGAAAAAGTTGCTTTGTCAAACATCCCAACTTAATAAATTGGGTAAACAAATGAAAGTGTATTTCTACGATAACGTAGTAAACTATCTAGACAGGATACTCATCCTGCGATTATACCTTTATAACTCTTTTTATTTAATTGTAGGTACATTACTACGTAGGATTTGTAGGTGTAAGCACATGGAATTTGCACAACGCCAGGTACATTTGTACAAAATCCAGTGTATTTGCTGGAAATTTCAACTTGCATGCAATAGTAGCAAACTGTGTCACAATATAAACACGATAGTTCAATGGGATTCGATAGACCAAACAATGACATGACATAACAAACGCGGAAGGCTAATAATATTGTGATATTCAGGCAAAAAACCAATATTTGTCACAAAATGACCTCCATCAGTCATAATATTCATCTGCCCATCTATAAGTCAGAGAACCCCCCATTATTGTGTTATAAGCTGTCATAAAGCACATCATCAAGTAAAGAGCCTTTGTCCTGTCTACCTACTTTTTGACAAAGGAAATTTGAATATGACTTACAAGCTGGTTTTTTAATATCACCGCTTAAACACCAGACTGGCTGTCAGGAAAATGTGATAAAAAATTACTCCTTTTATTTATTCCTTTCTTCGGATTTGGGAAAGAAAGGGAATAAGTGGAGCACTTCCTATTATTATTGCTAATGCCATCGGGCTACTTTTTACCACCTCAAAACAACAATCTCGCATGTCACACAAGAATTGTGTGCTGCTACTTCAAATTACCTACCAACTTATACCTGCTATAATTTGACTAAATCTGAATGTGGGCATACCAGATTAGAGAAAATATAACCTCGAGTTAATGTAGAATCCACTGCAAATTCCTCTAGATTTCCCTAGAAAGCAACTTCTCTGGACGTGATGGTGTATATCAGCGATAGTTTGGTATTCATGAAAAGACTTTGTTTGCGAAACCTCAAATCTAATTTTGACATGCAAAGGAGAGAAAGTATTTCATGAAAACTGTTCATGCATATCATGGGAAATTTCTTTCTTTACTGAAAATGAATATTAGTGATGATATACATGCTTTTTATCTTACGTATCGTATGCATATATCTACGGAGCAAGTTTTTTTTGTCCCAATCGCTATATAATATGCAATGTGTGATTTATTGTCACTTTCGTTGTTCTGTATTCTTTATTCTTGTCCTAGTTTCGAACATGTAAAGTTAATTGTGGAATCCTAGAATAAGAGAAAATAAATTACGTGGTCAAATATCTTTTCAACCTTTACAATGGAATATGATGGAATCTCTATTCAAAAATTAAAGTCAATGAGAAATTTAATACAATGTTATTTTATTTTACAGGTACCATTAAGACCAGCTTGGTTTCCGGCTCCACCCTAAATGTAACATGGCATCTGTCGTACCCTCATCGAGTAAGTGCATGAGCTTTGTAATAAGTGGAATTTAAAAAAATACTATAATTAAATTCAATACGTAAATATTATATAATGTCGACGTGACCTTTAATTGCGAAATGTGTAAACGAATATGTATAAACTTGCAAAAAATGACATGCCATAGCATTCAAGAAAATCCTTACGAATCACGTTTCAGAATCTATCATCACGTTCGACTACCACATAAAATATACTTGAATATATATAAATATTCGCTCATCCATAATTTAATGTTGACATAAGTGAAATCGTTAAAACATTAACATTGATTCATACACCTAGTTTTGCCAATCTTCTGCACTATATTAGTAACTGCATAAAAATTGTATAGAGAGTAGAGCGCAAAAACACATAAGCTCATTATTTAGAAGTCAATAAACCTGAGCGAGCAATTCGAGCAAATATGAACAAAAATTTACCTTTATAATCGAGTCAATGAAAAGCTATGATAAAGCTTAAATACCATATTTGATTTAACAGGATAAGTTGTATGTGTATTTTTAGCCATCGGGCTTTGTGATATTGTATTAAAATGGATCCAGCTGTAGAGACATACGTGAATCTTTGAATCACCTCTTTCTTCTTTCTGACTATCATTTGAACATGCTACTGAGCGAAGAATAAAAAACGGTCTTATGCAAATGTAGACGAAGGCTTATTACTACCTTTGACGATTCCGCTATTCCTTTGCCTGTCTGCAAAAAGACCCGATATAATGACGCAACTGAACTGATATACAAAAAATGTAAAATACAGGACACAGCAACAGTAGAACTGACTGAATGATAGGTTGTGCCAATGTATGTCAGTATTTTGTAAAGACAGGGTACCAACTTACATAGTATTTATTATAGTATCCCAATCTGGTTGTGCAAATTAACTGTTACGGTATACGAACGTTAGACTTAGAGTTTACAATTAGTATAATAGGCAGATGCCCTGGGCAAAAATCTTAATATGCATGTATATATTTAGATGCACTATAGCTTTTGTTATCGACGAGATGTAATCGGTTTTAGACTTCATTATCGTTTTTTATTCTACTGTCCATGTCCCTTTAAATTGTGTGCCTAGTATATTTCACAATAATTTGCAGAACCCATCATGCGTTGGACTCGCATACTTTTATAATCCTGCAAGTCAATATATGGCAATAATGCAGGGTAAGTCAGAATATACAAGTTGAATTTTTGAATCTGCGACGAGAATGATGCAATTTTCTAATGTAAAACTTCAGTTGCAATTTTTCAGGATTGAATAAACAATAAAATAATATCAAGAAATCATATTTTCTAATCGTGTTTTGCCAATATAGTTGGTGGATTTATCTGATGATTTTATTTTAATTAAAGGCTCCAGATCCATATTTTACACTTCCAGAATTAACATTTTAACCCCAGCGGAATATTATCATTAAAAGCTTCCAATCTCCAATCTTATAATAAAATCGTATAGTCATAGAAAGTATAACTGCATAGGCTATAAACACGTTGAGTTTTCATTGCTGCTTCAGTGGAACATTTACAATATAGGAAATGCGGGCAACAACGGTATCAATTTGTATTGTTATGATAGCGTCTCTTTTCTATACTTATCTGCCTGCACAGTGTTAGTGTTTTTGTAAGGTCCGTGGCAGGTAGCTTTTCTATATCTATGT
>JAHZMV010007059.1:0-10515 GCA_027743765.1 Coecobrya sp. COE2
TACTTCACTGGAAAATCAAAGACTTTCTTTTGGCTATACGTAGCAAGGGAACAATTTGCTCACCAGTTTATCGATCCAAATCCTTGGATCCTGACGGCATCCGCAGGGAACGCAAATGGCGACTTGAACTGATTCCTGAAGTCCACAAAGAATCCAATCGGGAATGCATGGCGATCAAGTTGACTTTGGTGGACAACCTGGAGGAAGAGCTGGTTCTGGAAGAATGCAGTGCTGAGCCGGGATTCAAGGTGGTTCCAATCATGAAACGTAAACCGACCAAAGCCACCCACGCAGACTTCCTGATACGAATCGTGGACAAGGACGGCGAACCGATGAATCAAGTTACCTGTTACAAAATGGAAGCAGGGGAAGATCCTTTCGATTTTCGCGTGGGAGATGCCTGTGGTTTCAGCTACTTTTTCTGTTTGGACAGCCTCCTGGAAAAGAATTTTCTGGTGAACAAACGGGATCTTTCTCTGGAATGTGAGATTTTGACAAGACGCCACCAGGAAGAGGATGACCAAACGCTACAGGATTATCGTCAGGGGAAGGTTTGGTGGAAGGACCATGGACTGGCGCTTAAGCATGGACCTCTGGAAACTAAGATGCCTGATGTGCTCATTCACGTGGAGTCCTCTGGAGTCAATTATCCAGCAGACAGGATGATTCTGGAAGCAGCCAGTCCCGCATTTGCAGCCTTGTTGGAGCAGCCAAGTGATGAGAATGATGAGATCCCTATTATCAGAATTACCGGTTTTGATAAGGATGTGGTCCACGCAATGCTCAAATACGTGTACTGGGGACATTTGGATCAAGAATTTGCAAAGTCGCGAGCAGCTGAACTGGTCCAGATTGCGGACAAGTACTGTCTTATGGAACTCCGGAAGATTTGCCAGAAACACATGGTCCAAGACTTAGACGAGAACAATTGGATGCACTTTTTGGAACTGGTTTGCTGGGCTCAAGGAAAAATGTCTGGAGTTCATGCCGGGAAACAGGAACTAGAAATGCAGTCGTTTGGAGGATTGGCACCTATAACCTTGAAGAAGAATGAAGAGAAGATTATTATCAAAAATAAGAAATTTTGATAAGGTTATCGTCCATGAGATGCTCAAGTACGTTTACTGAGGACGCTTGGATTCAGAATTTGGATGGACGTTTGGTTGGATGTCTGGAGCTCATGAAGGAAACCCGGAAGTAAAGATTCACGCTGTTGCAAGCTTGGAACCTTAGAAGATAAACCGCCGACAATTGATCTTATTCATTTTGTTTATTTTTTGGTACAGAACTAATATGATTTTGTATAACTTTTTTTCGAGTTCAATAAATTCTTTTTGCAAGTCGGCTGAAAATCAGTAATTTTATCGCATATTATATACATCCTCAATGAGGATTCCTCATATTATCTATAGTTTTTCTGTGAGCATTTTTTATTTTTATTCTCATCTCATATAAAAAATTCCTGTCATTTTAATTATTAGCACTCATTAGCGTTCATGAAAAATTTCATATTGTCTCATATTTCCCACCATAAGATATATAAAATTTATATAATCATTTAATGAATCTGTGCAAAAATGACTATGGCAATTTATTTCTTAATATTATTCAAAGCATTTCGTATTGAAACTTTACTTTTGTTTTCTCATTCTTATTCTTCGCGCTCGTCATTATTATCCGTGAAAAAGTTCCAATTTTGAATTATTTGTTAGGCCATCATGAATTATGAATGTTTTATTTGAGAAGTCAGGCAGGGGAGCCGGTATGCTCGTTCCGATACATCTAATTATACCGAAAATGATGATACAGATTTTAAGAGCAAAGCAGTTTCCTGATGAAATAAACCGTTGTAAAGTTGAAATGAAGGATCGTAGGGTGATGTTGAAGTGATTTTAAATTTTTAGTGGTGGTTTTGGAGTGATATTGCAAGATTTTGTAATGATAATGTACTATTTCGTAACGGTGGTGGCTTACGAAAATCATAAATCAAAATACTCATAAACGGTTTCGAATTTTCGAAATCGGGTTTCAGATTGTTTTTTGTGATCGAAAATGGAGTATAAATCATGTACTGTATGTATATGGTGTAATTTTGAAATTGTAACGGCCACTAACGGTTGCCGTTGACCTATGACCTCCATCTTAGAACTTGACCGAGCTATGGTCATGGGCTATCGATTGGTGAAAACCGTTTTTGAGTAATCGTGTTCGCGGACGGACGGACTGACAGCGTTTCCATAAAGGATCTTGCTTCGCGATCCTTAATAAAGGAAAATGTAAAGGTTGATTTTTGCACAGCATTTTTTGAATATTTTTATAAAAGGTAGCCTTATAGTTGTTAAATCCATAGATGGAAATGTTTTACTGCAATTTAAGTAATAGATTTAATGTATGATTTTAAGCCAAAATGCATTCAATCTTGTCTTTTGGTTCTTCAAGATTCCAACGGTTTTTCAAGGATATCCATAACAAGTACAGGTATTTTATAACCTGTATTCAAATTGCTGTGTGTGGTTGCTAAGTAGAGAAATGTAGAAATTGGAAGCATGCTTTGAGCAGAATACTTTGTTGTTGCTAGCAACAAACCAGTATCGGATACGCATATGCATTGAACACGTGCTTCTTGACCTGATGAGTTTATTTATGGCAACCGTTGTTGTGCTTTCTGGACCACAAATAAAAGCCGGTAGTCCAAAGAACATTCAATGCATGCAGGCATATTTGCTTTTATTCTTGACGTCACGCACATAAAGTGAATTTTGAAGTTAGTCATGTAATTTGTCCTACGATTCAAACTTAATGAGGACGTGGCATTAATTTTTTTGGAGTTTGAAATATTCAATTTTAGTTAGAAAATTGCCACTTTACATTGATTGGAAAACACGAATAAAAATTCTTTGCACCACTTATTTCGATTTGTCAAAAATAATTTTAACATAGAATAATTCTAATACATCGTCAGATTTGTACCTTGCATTGGACTATTATGTATCGTCCGGATTTTTTATAGATTTTATTTCACATTTTAGCTTTCCCTTAGTGCCAGATGCTGTTGAAACATACAGTTCATAGGTATGCCGTGGGACCCCTGCGGTGTCATCATGAAATGCGTGATGCAAGCAGATAGGACAACAACAAGGAGTGATACATTTTCCAGAGACAAAAATCAATATACAAAATATTACTAGTACTTTCTCTTGTGCACCTATGCAAGTACATGTTGTGACCGAAAATGTGACGACTTATTTCAGTGATCCTTTACAATGGCTTAAATTTTCTCTATGGAAAATGCCAACAACAAAAATAATAATAAAACCAGCAACTGCAATGCAGTGACGCACTGAAACTATCACGTGAACTTTTAGCTTTGCAAATAGTAGTTACGTGGCTTCTTCACGTACGGTAACCTTAGGAAATTTGTGAAAGTTGTAACTACTATTGTAACAAGTGGTGGTAATTAAAATTTATACTAATAGGCAGTGGCCAATGGCTAACGGACCTAAAAATGTTTTCCTTTCCGAATAAGGAAAGGCGTCTCGATTGGATAAGGAGTGCTGTGGCTCAAAGGTCAGTGTCAGGCGTTAATACTGATACCGACCTCCCATTATATCATACTAATAACTCCAGCTCCACCGATCATCCTACTGGAAATGAAAATGGTGACCCTGGTGACCTAAGACACCAACGCAACCGGCTAGCCTCTGCAGGCTCTCTGCTTTTGGTGGATGATCCTCTTACATGGCAACCACATGGCGGTGATAATAAACGCGATGAATCACTGGTCACCACCGAGCGCGACGAAGATTCCGAAATTCCTAGCCAAGAAATCAGACATGAATCATCTGAGGCTTCTGGTTATTCTGCTCGACAGTTTGGGCAGAGATACAATTATGGAAGTGCTAATGAGAGATTTGTTATGGGAGGAGTCATGCTTGGGGGAGTTGCATTGACAGCCGATGATACACGTGAGGAAAGGGAAATAGTGTGGGATTCTTTGGAAGAGGATCCCCTGGAAGAAATCCTAGGTGCCGAGGGAAGCACTCCAGGCATTATGAACCACGAAGAAAACAATGTCAAGAAAGGACGCATTGTTGAGGATGACAACGGCGAGATGGTATCATCTGTCACCGTCGAAGAAGATGTCAGTGGTACTAAAAGTAATGAAAACAAAGAATTCAGTGAGGGAGAAATTGCTTGTGGTGAAAGTTCCACGGCATCTATCATTACCGATGATGTAAATGTTGCAACTGTTCAAGCAAAAAACAATGGCACCATTCCAGGTTGTATCACTGGCATAGCTGAAGGTGGCATAAAAAAGGGAGTATCACGAGATGATGGAAACAGAGGAATTGATCTTAGTTCAAAGAATGTTGCTGATCGGAAAGGAAGTGTCGGAAAATTTAGGAAGAGAGGTGGCGAAGGTGGTCGTTGGGAGGCACAGAGGGGTGCGGGGTTCTTGGACTTGACAAATGGTGAGCCGAAAGGTGGAGGAAATGAGAAGGAAAGTCATGAGAGGAAAGAATCAATTGGTGACGGTAATGAGCAGTTAAATGGATGTAACGGAAATAATGAAGTAACGGTAAAGAAAACTGACGCCGCTGACCACGCATCACTGCATCGTGGAGAAGTGAGTTTATTGGATGATCTAGCAGTGGATGCTAATGAAGTACAAGATGTCGATGAAGTTGAAGCCAATGAAGCTGGAAATGGTGATGGCGAGAATGCTGATATAATTGATGCAGGGGAAAATGAAGTAGCGGGAGGTGAAGATGAAGCTTTTACTGAGAGGCCATCTACTTATCTGAGAGACTATCACTCGTGGATGTACCGCTTTGGAATATCTGCATTCGTTCCCGGTGATGACGGACAATTGTTGAATTGGTGTGACAAATTTCTATATGTTGCACAAAAGGTAAAATCGCTTAAAATATACATAAATTATGTTTGAATTCCATCTTAAACTGAAGATATTTCCATGCCTTATATTTTTAAGCTGCTCTGCGTGATCATTCTTGGCTCATCTGTCTTTCGATCACTATGCCAATCAAAACGCTGGAGCCTGTACTTTCTCGTTGTGGATGGTAAAAGCAAGTACAGCGATTTTGTTCAGATGTCGTACAATGCATCTTTTCTTATAATATCGTTATTTGCTGCCTACTTGTTTGTTATGGCGAAAGACAAATTTGAGAAAATGTTGCAGTCAATGGAAGAATACGAAGATACCTACTATTCCGGCGGATCACATGGAACTAAAAGCTGGAAACGGAAGTTATTAACTGTTCTCGCCCTTACCACGCTGGGAATCGCCATTGGACGCACACTGCTAGTAGGTTGGCATAAAGAGGGAATGCAAGATCTGCTTCTCATCTCTTCTCAGGAGTACGCTGAAGACATCTACATTTGGAGCTCAGTCAACTTGGTAAATGAGACAGCCAAGCTTGAACCTGATTATTCGGAGGTATTGGATCTGAGAGCTAAATTATTCGGTGGAATTGTCATATTTCGGGATGGAGCCTTCTACCTGATCATCGGCTTCATTCTGGATTTGGTAATCATTGCCGGAATTGTGCTGTACCATTATGTAAGGTCATTCATGAAAGAGGTGCGTGATATCACGCCAAACGTACCAAGACGCAACGTGATGGAATGGACACGACTGCAGGCACGACGGGAGGCAGCATGGCACAAATACAGAATGCTACGTCTTGTATTTGATGATTCCAATGAAGTTTACCATCCATTACTTAAGCTGCAGCATGTTGGGAATTTACTGATGTACTGTTTCATCATGGTAATGATCGTCTTCTTCAAGGATGCATCATGGATCGGAACTCTTCTCTTTAGTACCTATCTAATAAAGGCAGAGATTGGCTACCATATTGATGGCAAGATTGCGGAAGTAGTAAGTCTATTTTTTTCTAATATAAACTTTAATTTTTAACTTCATATATTTAAAATCAGAATACAAATACATTTCCAGAATGATGCAGTTCGACAATGGATCAGGAGCTGGGCTTGGAATACAGGAAAAATTCAGGTTGGTGACGAAGAAATTGATGCGGCAATGATTCTAGATGAGATCGACAAACAGCCAATGGGACTGGGGAAAGGAAAATTCCTCATCCACCAATTTTTTCATCTCAAGGTGACGCGCACATAATTTAAGTCAAACTATTATCTTTTCTTGCTGATGATTATTTATAGTTCTTGGGCATTGTTCTCTCTATCTTCTTCTCGATGGCTGACGACATTAGGAATCGTGTCGGCGCTTGAGTCACAAACTTTAATGCTTTTGGTAGATAATTAGTATTGACAGGAAATTTGTCCTTGTAATAATATAATAGTTTTTGTGTGGCATGCATTTGTAGGAAACATATTCTTTATTTGCTGAATATCATAGCAACATATTAGACAAATTTAGTGGTACGTCATTTTTACTCCTAGTAAAGACATACTTAAGCACATCCACAATATGAAGATTATCCTGGCTCTGCTCCTAGCATATCTGATTATGATGACAAGAAATTTGGTGAGTTGTAATCAAATTTTAATAAAACTTTCCAAATTTGTTTATTGTTTATTGAGATTATTATCTTTCAATTTCATAGGTTCACTCGAGTCCAATTCCGCTTCCTGCACCGAAAAAATCCGACAAGGAAAAACAGGGGAGATGAAAACTATGTGAAAGCACAAAAATAAAAAATAAACATAATTTAATATGTTTGGAGTATATCATAATAAGTTATTCAAAAATACAGACTAGAGAATGTTGTTATACGGTAGTAATCTAGAAATTTAATAATAATGTGTGATTTATTATTACTGTTAAAAATTCTAAATGCAATAAGCAAAATTGATAAACATTTATCTTGGTCCAATTATTTATAGAGGCGGGGTTAAATAGTTGTTAAAAATGATAGTAATTTAGAATTTAAATTTGTGGAAGTAGAATGTTGATAAGACCTAAGATGTAGACATTACATTACAAAATCTTATGATCCTTGTAAACTTTATACATTTCTTTGATTGTAATATAATTATCTTGGTATGTATATAATATAATAATTATTCACCTGACAATGTTGTGAAGCCATTAATTGGTGGATAAAATTTTCGTGTCGGGTGAATACATAATTTTTTATGATGTTGTAAATCAATAAATAATTATTATAACTCAACAAAATGTGCTTTGGAAGATAGGTATACCTTTTTAGATAAAAAATCAAAACGTTTCTAACAAACAAATTAAATGTAAAAATCTCACGCTCAACAAAATTAATAATTGACTGAGTCCTTCGACTCCACCTCAAGGAGTACATCAACTTTATAGATATCTTGATACGCATAAAATGGAATTGAAATTTGTACTTTCATTGGCGCTATGCAACTATGATTGAGCAAACATTAGGCCTTCAGTCATGAGCCATTCAAAATGAACTGCGTTTCCAAAGTGTCTGAAACTGAGAAACAATGATATTTTAAATTGAAATTCGGAAGTGGAAATAAACTTTTACAGAAACAAATCACGTTTGCTTGTGAATTAAATTAACCAACCAATTGCAGGGATTTAATTGCAACGAATATTCTTTGGCCGATTCCAATAATTATGTTGGAAAACTCAGCATCGGAGAGACCTCAGGGTCAGCAAGAAACGCAGATAAGCCAAGTAAAAATGTCTCTTGGATTTTTAAACTTTACTCATTTTCTTATTTGAATCATATTAATAAGAATTACATACTTCATTATTATGAAAAGACAATTAAATTGTGTACCTACTTACGTAACTAATACTATTTCATATAGGAGCAAGCCGTCATCTTATCGGAAAGTGGATCATCAGGTCCCCCTTCATTATTTCCCATTCAAGTGACCAGTCCAGTAAAAGCTGCACTACCGGTGGTCCACCCACCTATACCTTCTTCAACGGGGTACCTTTCAACATTGTACTCATTCTTTCCAAAAGCTTTGATTACTTCTACCGGTGTGAAGCGTAAGGGTGGAGTAGTGAAAGGCTCAAAGAGGAAAAAGAAAACGATAATAGATGACGAAGGTGCCTGCTCCGTTTTCCGTGGTCTCCATTTAGGCAACGACTTTCTCAACTCTGGCAAGCTTCTCGCATGGGCACTCACTCCAAACGATAAAGCCTTTCTCCCAATCCATGATTACGTGAGTCGTGGTCAAAATGAAACAAAAGTGAAAATTCTCTCCATCCTTCGGATTGTTGTGAATGCAAGTAATCTGTACAAAGATGATGATGACGACAAGTTGAACTTTAATGAAGATCCAAACGCCAAGGGAAAGCTTAGAATGATGTTATGGCATGGGACTAGGAAACGCAATCTCACTTCCATTCTGGAAAACGGACTCAGACTACCCATGTTACATAGACAGTGGTTTGGAGCCGGCATCTACTTCGCTGACCGGATATCAAAGTGTATTGTTTTCACTGACTACTATTGGTCATACGGTCAAACCCGGTCATACCACATTTCTTATCTTTTCTTTTGCGACGTTCTTCTGGACAAAATGTACGAAATACAAGTGCCGATGTCAAACATCGTCGCTCCGCCTGCAGGTTATGACAGCATCAAAGGCATTGGTGAAAATATTCCGGATAAAACTTTTGACAAAGACATTGATGGTAGCGTCTGGCCATTGGGGAACACTATTAAGAATAAAGAAGATGTTCCACCATTTTGTTTGATGCAAGAAAATGAGTACATAGTCTTCAACACCAAACAGGTTCAACCAAAGTACTTGGTCAAGGTGAAAATTGGTCATTGAATAAAAAATAAAATACTATAAATACGTAACTGAAAAACGCAATTATACAATGCTGACTATTTGAACCTTGAATTTATTTAAAGCGGGAAATTTGTATGCATTGTCTGTTGTGACATTTATTAAAAACCGAATAAACTGAGATTTATACAAAAAAAACATTTTGCTTGATACAACTAAATTATTAAAGTATTTCAATTTCAGGAGTTAATGGCTTGTACAGTTGCTAATGTGGTACTTGAGATGAACATTATGTGATGGACTGGGTTTCCCCCATTTTCCCCCGGGGGAGCTTTATGATATGTTCAATTGTGTAGTTGTGGTTGTTTGGCCAGTGATATTTTCAATGGAGGAGCTTTGGAACTTTGTATCAATTGTTCCATCAATGCCGTCATATTTTCCAAGTTTTCTGACTTCACTGACTCTTACGAGACCTGCAAATGAGTTGGTAATGTTTCTGGTGACGTCACCACTCTGGACACCGAGAACGGTTTCGTTGACTTTGGAACTGAATCGATGGTAATCCACAGATTGACTGTTGAAACGGGTCATATTTTCGGAGTGTGTTATAGCTGCATTCATGTCCCCATTTGATTTTGCGTTTTCGAACTTGAGGGTCTCAGCTTTTGCTTTTTTGGAATAACGGTTTGCATTTTGTTCAAGTTCAGTTGCTGTGGACTTGAGGTCGAACAAGCGGGTTTCCATCAAGGATACACGGTGTACGTTGCCAGAACTTGATAAATTAGGGGGCCGTTTATCAAAATGTCATAACGTGGGTGGTGACAAAAATTTGAAACTCCTGAAAGTTGAGTTATGGGGGTTTTTGACCTCGGGGAATTCAAGTAAAGTGTTTTCGTTTACCCCTCCAGCGGGGTCAAATTAATGGGAAATGTCTGAAATTTTGGCTTTGGGGGTTCTAGATAACGGAGAATTCAAATAAAATGTTTTTGTTGACCCCTGATCTCTGCTGACCCCTACAGGGGTCAAAAGGTTAAGTTAATGGGAAAAGCCTGAAGTTTAGGTTATAGGGGTTTTTGGCAACGTGGAATTCAATTAACATGTTTTCATACACCTTTGACCCCTCCAGAGGGGTCAAATTGTTAAAAATAGGTTAAAAACCTGAAATTTATCATAGGATGCTTCGTCAGTAGACAAACAGATGGGTCAGCAGAGGTCAGGGGTCAATGAAAACATTTTAGTTGCGATGTTTGTCAAAACAGTTAATTATAACCTAATGTGAGTAAGTTTTATGACTAAAAAATGAAGGGCCGGGTTTGTTGAATCTGGAAATTGAATACATCCTAAATACTATTATTTTGAGCTTGTTATCAGGAAGGAACAACAGGAATGGCTTGAGATCGTTTTTTTCATTTTCGTTTATTTCAATATTTTTCTCATGCCATAAGACGCAAGACAAAGTCCGGCTCTCAATGTTTGCCAAGACAGTAAACCATAACCTAATGTAAGTTTTCTGACTGAAAAATGAAGGGCCAGGCTTGTTGAATCCGGAAATAAATACTATTATTTTTAGCTTGTTATCGGAAAGGAACAACGCGAATGGATTGAGATCGATTTTTTATTTTGGTTTATGTGCCGGTGAAATTAATTAAGGTGGCTGGAACTCTTATAACCGTTCAACAGTTTTCCGAGTGCAAATATTTTGTACCGTTAAAATTAATTAAGGTGGCTGGAACTATTATAAGCGTTCAACAGTTTTCCGAGTGCAAATATTTT
>JAHZMV010007060.1:0-54417 GCA_027743765.1 Coecobrya sp. COE2
TTCTCTCAAAGATAATCCCCATTGTCTGGAAAGAGATTTAAAAAGCGGTGATCGGGAATAGCGGCGATCGACAGTGTACCGTTGGATGTATATAAGTAGTAGTCCCCCGATAAATTTGGATAAAAAGCGGTGTGTGTCTGCATAATATTTATTATCTACATACACACGATGTTGTTAATGATGACTGTGTTGATGTATGTCGTATACATAATAGTAAGATAATTATGAGCCTTTCTCTTTTTTTATCGTGTATACATTTTGAGACAACGGATAAAATGGTATGATGTTGTTGATGATGATGACGATGATGATACATCATTCTAACAACCGAAGGAAGAGCAAACTTGTGAGTAATTTGGAAATATTGTATAGGAAACAGACAATATATATCTAGCATGTAATCTCATAAGCTATGTTTATGTGTGTACAGTACCAACTTATTATTCCATAAGGAAACTTTTGGCTGGCTAGTGTGTGCATCTTTCCGCTTTTTCCCTTTCCGTAATAAAATACAATGCGGTATTTCAGTTTTTGGGGAGTGAAGTGGCGTTGTGCAATAAAATATGATGAATACTCCGATGAAATTGGGATCAGAGACCTGGGAAATACCAGTAATTGGTACGTACGCCATTAGTTGCACTGGATGGCGACTAGAATCGAGTCATAAAGACATCATTCATCATTGCATATAATGTAGGTAATATTATGTTCTAATAGAACACACATATGTTTCGCTGTAGACATTTAAAAAGTTTATGGAAGAAAAAAAAATGCCCTGGGTTTTTGCTGCGTGACATGGTCTATCGTAGCACATCATTCGCATCCCTAGGTTTTTTGGCTGCACAACGCGTACCTTTTGATTACTTATGCCATAATATCTCTGCACGCATTAATGTTATTACAGAGTTGAGTTGTGAAACAAAATGGAACTATATATACATCTGCCTACTAATATATAATTGATGTCAGGGGAAAATTCTTGTCTTGTCATATTTAGAAACTAGGCTTTTTACTAAACTTTTTTGTGACTGGTCCGACGGGCACGAGGAAAATTACTGCTCTATTTCCATACCTATTTCTGGAACATACATTTTTGGGAGTATAATAGCTTTTTATTATTAAACGATTTTAAGGAATCTGTTTGAGTCAATGTCAAAATGGTCATAATATAATCAAAAAGGATCTGTTAAATGTTAACCATTTAAAATCAACTTTCGGTTTTTGGTCATGGGGTTTTCCGGTTTGCTTATTTTTTCAATGTCTTACAAGTTAAAATTCAAAAGCCCAATGACTACTACTACTATGAAATTTGCAGACGGGAATAATTATATAAATGGAAAATATCCATCTACATTCAAAATGATTTTTATGGCGTCTGTATCTTCATCTAAATAGCACTGCCGTCATCATAACTTCCAAAATTCAAAATAATTACTAGTCCTCAGGTGCAACTACTTTCAATTTCGAAAATATTTAAAGGGCTTTATAATTATGTTCCAGTTAACCAGATGCCAGAGTCACATTATAAAGTACACATATAAGACATAACGATGAGCATAGGTATAATATGTAACTACCTACATGCAGTATATGTGTATAGGTAACTATATATGCACATAATTTTATGTTACCCTTTATGGTAGGTATGTGGTTCCGAAATAAAAAAAATCGAACAAAATAAGATGACGCATTCGTGCAGTCAGTTAAGTTGCCACATTGAGTATTGTGTTGTGTACTCCGTATATAACTCACAGTTCCGTCGACGTCGGCACAGACCATAATTGCATATCCGTGTTGATGAGGGGCCGGTTGTTAAGCGTTAGGTTTTAAAACTAGTGGTTTTACGCTGCAGACATAAAGCTTACCTCATCGCACTAGACTACCACCACACAGTACAAAGAGAAAAAAAAGGTATAAAAACGGTTCGGTGCGCAGTAGACATCCATTCCATTTTATGTTTATATCCCTTTTATGCATGACCATCAATCAACAAGCCAAATTAGATTCAGGTGTGAGTAAGGACATACCGTGGAGCAGATATATGTATAGCTTCCGTTTTTCACCGTATTGGTCACTGCCACTGCATTCATTAAAAAATGGTATGATGAAGATGATAATGTGCAAATTTAGCCTTGTCATGCAAGGCTTATTGGCGTATTGCAGATTTTTTACTGATCATATTTTTGCTCAAGGCAATATATTCGTTTTTAAAGTTTAATGTTGCCGTGATTGCAGAACATGATTTTATATGATGACAGAGAGGATGCAGGTAGTCCAGGAAAAATATTTTTGCAAACATCAACAAGCGTAGTATTTATTGAAATGATTTGAATCTCTTTCATCCTTACAAATACATGCATGTATTTGCATTACACATATTTAAATGATTTTTATTATTTTCATCCGTTTTAGTAATGGAATTTGCAATCATTGTCATTGCAAACCTATGCGATCAATGGCTCTATGATTTGACTCCATTCCAGTAGAAGTTTGCGGTACAAAATGAAGATTATGCAATAATGACAGCAAATGCCAAAGTTAAATTTTTAAGTTAAACTTTCCATTTCAATTATCCTCTCCAACACATGCACAATGTCAGTAATTCTATTAATCATTTTCAGTTTGCTTTGATTAGCTAACCTAAAAGCACTGGGATAATAAACCGGATGAAAATTATTTGTGTGATGACTGAGGGATGAAAGGAAGTGAAACAGTAAATGGAAAGTAATGAATCGGTTTTTCAATGTGTAAATGATGCACTTTATGAGCTTTGGGCTTTAACATCATGATTACTTTTCCTGTTTCTGCGACAGTGTTAATCTTTGAATGCGTACATAAGGATCACTTTATTATAACTGTCTGCTTTTCGTTTGTCCGCAACCGTTTTTTTGCATTCTCTACGCAACAAACAGGGATGATTACACTTTGGTTATATGTTAGCATGGCTTTCTCTGTACATGTTTGTTTTGTGAATATATATCGTCGTTGGATAAATAAATGAATGCATGTGCGTATGTGTTGATTCTGACAAAGACTAGTGACTCTAATTAATTTACCTTGCTACGGTTGAAATCTTGTGGTGTTGACTCATTTCCATTCTCTGAGATTCTCTGTTTCTGCTCAAATTACTACCACATGCACACATACACATGCACTACAACATGTACTCATGCTCACACACGACTCACACGACGAAAGATATAATGCCTCGTTTTTCACGAACATATATAATGTGGAACATAATTGGATTCAGGTTTGTATTTTGAAAAATGTTACATTTGTACTACACTTTTATACATGCTACACAAAACAAAAACATAAAGCTACTTAATTAGTGTAACTTAATGTAGCACTTATCTATTCTGTGGGAATTTTTTTCTCTAAACCAGCTAGGTTGACACTAACTTTAGACACTTTCCCCAGGAGGCCGCAATTGCACGGTTTTTCAACGGTTAAAAGTAAAATCTTTATGAGTTTTAAAGACGATAAATTGGTAACGCAAAATGCATTAATATTTTTGTTTTGCTTATGTAATTTGTATGGAGCTCAAGGGCTTTGGATGACTCATTCCTACGGGATTTCCAAAAATTTCACATCTTTACTCGGATGAATCCTTGACCAACTCATGAGGAATGGAATTTATGTCAGCATGAAAAAAATCTTGTGTACCAAAACATTGCTTCAAAGCAAACCCGGGCTTGATTTCCGTTACTTTTCCAGTTGTTTCGGATCCAGTCGTGTAGGCCACTATATAGCAGCTAAAACTGGAAGTATGAGAAGGGAGCTAAATAATAATATGTATATATTGTAAAAAGTAAGGATGGCTTTCACCCATTTCCGAGCTACCAGAAAAGAAACTACGATCATGAAATGCTACTTACATGATACTTGCATGTTTGTATCGATCCGTTATTCCGTTGCAAATGAACCTATGCTTATGTACTTGAGAATATTATTGAGGAAACGCGATAAACGCTGGACATGGACGAATGAATGCAGATAAATATTTTTCAACAAAAAAAACTTTTGTGGTTATTATTATTACTATTGTCTATGATGGTGCCTTGTTGGAATCACTGCGCTCATTTAGAATATATTTTATTTTATATTTAGGCATTATATGAAATCTTTCAAGGAAAGTTGGAAAATTTGCGTTTGCTCGAATAAACCCGCATATATGTCGAGGGTGACCATGTATTCGTTGAAAAATGATTGATAGTTATACCTGATGACTCATATTATAAATTTAATTGGAATTTTGCAAATTTTCATTGTGTTTTAAAATATTCTCAATTCCAAATAAGGAAATTAGTAGCTTCTGCTGATAGTAGAATTATTTAATTTTTTTAATGATTGTCTATTAAACCAATTGGCAAACATGTTTTTACAAGAACTACTAGCGATTTCTGGATAAAAATGTTTTCCTTATTTATTTGTCCAAATCCAGGATATTTGAAATGTAACGATAAAACATCAATGAAAAGAATTTAAATGTTAGTTAATTTTATGGTTAACAAAATAGATACGTTAATAAAGTAAAAAGTAGTAATTCCATATTTATATATAATCATAGTGCACAGTCAAATGAAACCTGTGCAACAGAAAATGACAAAAGCTTAATTTAATATTCAAATAAATGTGCAAGAACAAGATGAATACTTAATTGATCACTTAAAATAGTGAGCACATTGTATTTGTTTAGCAAGATATTTTAATCATTATTTATGTTAGCAGATTTCTGGATTTGTTTTAAAATAAATAATAATCTCACTTGCCAGAGAGGTCGTAAAGTTGTTTTGTATCAAGTTGTTTGTTTTTGCAACGCATATGACATGAATTTACACGTGTACAAGTTTTATGATAAGTTTAGAGAAATTAAAATACAATACTGCCAAAAGATTCGCGATTGTCGTAAACATTTTGACATTGCATTAAATCATAATTTTGAAGTTAATGTATTGAAAATGGGTATAAAAGCAAAGTTTACAAGAATTCATTCACAGATTGATTCAGTATTTATTAAAATACCTTCCATCTTCTCTATTTATTTCAATAATTTTAAAAAGTAACCATGGCTACACTGCAAATATATTTGATGGTGTTGGTGTATATAGCGACTATCTTACAATTCCCAGTAGTCATAAGTGTCCCAAGCGAACCGTTGGATAATACTGATCTGCGAATTGTGGGAGGGCGTGATGCCGAACAAGGCGAAGCACCCTATCAATTAAGTATCCAGGTCATAAATGGATACCATATATGTGGGGCTTCATTGGTTGAAGTGGGTGGTATCCAGGTAGCTATTTCCGCAGCGCATTGTTTTCTAAAATATTACTATCCAACCTATATCGTCGCTGGAGACCTAAACTTAAAGGACAACACTGGAAGAACAGAAGCGATTATTGACCGCATATGAAATTCATCCCCAATTCACCCTCGACGGTGGGCGTATATGGAATGACATTGCTGTTCTCTTCTTCAATGCCCCATTTGTTCTCAATAAAAATATCTCCACTATTCCTTTACCATCACCTCAGGAGAAGGAAGTTCCACAAGAACTGGTTGTCACTGGATGGGGATCGTTGTACCACGAAGGACCAAAGCCCGATCGTCTTCAACTAGTGAAACTGTCTGTAGTTAAGGACCGCAAGTGCCAGCGCGTCTGGAATGATTACTTTGGGGGCCAAATAGTTATGGATAACATGATATGTGCAGGAACCGCAAAGCAGAACCCTTGTAAAGGCGATTCAGGAGGACCGGCAAAAAGCTCTTCTGAGCCATTCTTCCTTGCTGGAATAGTTTCATTTGGATTTAAAGGTAAACTAAAGCATCCATAATATAATTAGTTATGAATGCACTTTTGTTAATATGCAACCGAAATCGTTTTTCTATTTCCAATTTCAGGCTGTAATAATCCGACATTTCCGTCAGTCTTCACCGAAGTAGCATATTTTATCGACTGGATAGAAGAACAAGTGTCCAAGCATAAGAACGATTACCTGGAAAATCACGACTCCAAAATGTTATGACTCCCTATTTTAGTAATTTCAATAGCCGTTATTACCATGGTAATACGGTATAGTATAGCATATTATGCTAGCGTCAAAATTTGTCTTTAGTTTCTTTAAATACACAATTTTCTCTGCTCTATTTTCCAATCAGAATGTCTACTTTTTGTTAATATGTATAAAAATTATAAATAAATAAATAAATCATGCTGCTGGCTGAATAGTTTAGCTGCATCTAGCCCTTCTAGTAGTTTTAATTGTTAATTACTTTCCTTCATCATGATAGTCTTACGACATGGGTAGGGGAATCATGAGGCTCGTCTTTATCTCGAAGAATTGTTAATTAAGTTTAGTAAGAAAAGCAGATAATTTCAGTAGAATTCCTTAAATTCCTTACTTTGCTGAGAGGCACCTTAAAATGATTAATTAGGATCACATTCATGGAACCAACGCTGCTAACAGTGAACCAACGCAATAACCTACGACGTAAGTAGCGTACCGGATTGCGCATCGAATTGTTCAGAGTGCCCCTCAGCCTGTGCAGTTTTGAGTGGGAAACAGCATCAGATTCTCTTGCTGCTTGTGTGATACATAAACAAAAGCACGCTGGCTAAATTGCAACCTCGTTTCCTATTGAAAAGTTAAAATATTTAAGTTATAATCTTAAATTTGACTAGTATCTTGTATCATTTAAGTTGTAAAGCAATTAAATCAGTGGAGCACAATTAAGATTTTTGGAGGAAAAGTGCTTGTATAGAACTCCACCAGAGGCAATATGACGGTAAGTTTTGGAAAAATTTAACTGCTAAATGTAATTAAAATCTCTGTAGGAATATTAAAAGTTTAAGATAAATGTGTCTAACATGTAATTGTTGAAATGTATTAATATTAAATGGCAGTTTGAAAATAATTGGGATAAATGGAGGGGAAAAGAAGTGCGGATTTGTTTTTAATGGAGAATTAATTAATTTTATGTTTTATGTACACTTATAGTTTAATAATCGTTACCGTGGACGTGGACGTAATCGGAGGGGAAGGGGTGGTGGAAGAGGACGTTTTAATCGTAACCGTTGGCGAGGGAATCATGTTTTTCGAAGACCAATTGTCAATTTAGTACCTCCTGTTTGTGTAGAATGTGACAAAGCAGAGCCGCCGTATAAGTGTCCACGTTGTTTTAAAAGATAGTGAGTTGTTTCATTAACTAATTTGGAAGTTAAAAGGCTTTAAAGTAAATTGTATGGTCAGGTTTAAAGTATTTTTTGGTTTTTTTCTGCAGTTGTTCCGTGGCGTGTTGTCAAGAGCATAAAAAGCAGTGTCCCCCTGCTTGTTCGGATCCTGCCGTATCTACAACTTCAACTGGAGAATCTAATCTTGCCTCATTGCCAGTTACTCCATCAGTGGTTAACGGCGGAATCCGGAAAAACCGAAGCGAGTATAAGTTTCCAACAAAAGATACTGTTCCGTTAGAGAAGCTTGTACAAATGAAAGATAATGGTTAGTTATTCTTCTTCTAAATGAACGAATCGTGTTACAATTTAATTGGGAAAGGTAGCCTTTAATTAACTATATGGTTTAAATATCTGATGCAGAGAGGATCAAATCATTGTTGAAGAGTGCAAAACTACGGGCGTTGATCACAAGACTGGACGATATGCGGAACCCAACCTATTATTTCCGTCATATTATGAAAGATCCCGAATTTCGAGCTTTTAGTAATGCTGTACTGGAAGCTGTTGGTGTTGCGGACGAATACAATCTTCCACACTCGACCACCGATAGTTTGTAGATTCTTCTTCTTAAGAATTCGTGTATTATGTTTGCAATTAAAAATAGATGAAATATGAATGTTTTTAAATATATTTTGATTTTTATAAAGCCGTTATGTAAAAGTTGCGTTAATGAATGATTGTATGTATGTATGTTTAGAATAAAATGATAAAGGATCCGCAATAGTTTCTTCGTACTTGAAAACGGGTCATTTTATTTAACGTGTCGTCATTATCTTAAGTTATAGCATCTTCGTAGAATAACTTTACATAATACAGGTGGCTAATTTGTACAATTTTTCATAAATAATGTACATTTAAACAATATAACCTGCCTACTTACATTATTATTTTAACCTCTTACTTAAATTTACTGTACAAACATCAAAGCTGATTGCATAAAACTTGACAAAAAATTAAGAAAGCGTTCGTCAAATTATAAACTTAAAAAACAATAGCAAAAAATAATAATAAAAAATGATCAACAAAGTTTAGAATTAGGTTATTAAAAACATTAAGGAGCACACGGCAGAAAAGGATAAAAAGGAGTGAGATGACCATGAAAAAAACATAGTCTGGTTAAAAGAACATTTAAAATCAACACTGGTGCACCTCAACAAGTACAACAATTAGTGGACATAATCTGTAGACAATTTCAATTATCTTATTTTAAAAGTTTATACGACTCAAATACTCCTAACGGCTACAATTAGCTGAAACTATAAACTAAAGAATGCTTCTGCCTTACTAAACTCTACCGTTTTTGTTCCTGGTATTTTAGCATTTTATTCCCTTATTTTTAGAATAGTAATTGGATTTTTGACATTAAAAGTAGTTCAGACACAGCTCCTAATTAATTACCCAGATTAATTTAGTTTTATAATCTTAAATAACTTTTCCAGCGCTGCTAGTAACCTAAATTCCTTTTGACGAAAAAACCCAACACTATTTAATATACTTTTAATAAGAACAGAAGCAAACAGTCTTTTCTTGGGTCATATAAACAAAGTAATTATAATTAATTTTTTCCGCCGTGAGTATTTAATTAATACCAAATATATTATTTTTTTACTATCTGGTTTAATCGTCATAGTCTTCACCGATTTTTATAAATTTGGTAAGTGCTTTCAATTTTACTTTGTAATATATCCTGTATATCTCTAGCAAATATTTTAATTAACAATTTAGTTTTTTGAGACGGAAACGGCAGCCTATTGCTTATTTATAATAGGTAAAATTTAATTATCTCTTAGTTAAAAATCTATCTCTTTGTCTATTAAACTGGTATAGCTCAAAAACATCTCTACTTAACAGTATTTATGACACATTTAGGTACTTTTATATTTCAAACTACATATATAAACATGCAAATAATTCAAATCTAATCTTTTGTGTGTTATAATTAATCTTAATTGTTGTATATTCGACCATAATTTTAAATCATTTTTGTATATAATTTGTGTATGTGAAGTTCTAAAGTAACAATAAATACTTTTTATATGGTTAGTTATTACATCGATTTACTTTAATGTTTTACATATTATATCTTACTCTTTACTCTTGTTATTATACTTTGTAATTAACTAATTGACTCGTCAACACTTATGAAAATACTTACACGGTACGAAATTAAAAAAAGAAGACAATAAACGGAAAATATCACATTGAACTCGGCATCATTTTACAATTACGTACTTAAAAGTATAATTAATTGTATCGTCTAGAATGCTAGTGAATCACTACGTTGTACATTAACCAGCTATTTAAAAAACATTAGTGAGGAGTGACAGTTGACAGTATTTGGAAATTTATAAATTAAAGAGTTGAGGGGAAAATATATAACAGGAAATTCTTAAGTAAGAAGTGTTTTACAAAATTGGATGTTTTCTGTTATGCCAAAACAATTAAACAGTTCATGATACAATTAAAATCTAAATGCAAAAAATAACCGCAAAAAGAATTTTACATGCCGTTGTTTTGACTTTTCCGACATTTAGGAATAATTTAGTTTTGGCACGATTGCATTAACCGAGAGAAAATTCATAAACGATTATACAAAATTTTTATATGAACGAATAATAAATATTTTAATTGCAATCCAATTCATGTTGTTTTTAGTACAATTAAGTAAAAATAATGTGGATCAGTTTGGAAAGAAAGCTAGAACAAAGGACTGGAACATGGGAACACAGCTCGTGGTAAGAAAGAAGAAAACATTTAATGACGATTGAATCTTTAAAAAACTGTTAAAAAGAAAGCATTTTACTAATGAACATCATTATCACTGATAACGATATAGGTGATACATTGTAAACTACATTAATAGTATAACACGTCGCAATAGCAAAATTGACCTAGGATGCGTTCATTTACAATAAAAACGCTGTTTAGCTAAATTAGCCGTAATAGTAAACTGACAATATTTCATATATATTTAAATACCTTAGTTCTAAGACGTGGACATTACAACAATAATAATAATAAGTCATCTTTACGAATCTATGTGTAATTTTATAGAATTAATATTAATATAGTATTTGTGTAATAGTAAATAAAATTGTTTTTATATTTAAAATTTTCTAGCGAAGTCTATGTTATCATACGACGCTCTCCTCCTCTAGATTTTTTGAGATTTTCTTTTGGCCACCGACTGAATTGTTGGATATACTACTTGCGTGATTATTCACAACCATAGGATTACCACTGGATAGGGGATTATGAGTCTCTTTTCTCATCGACGATTGGACAGGATTGGCACTATTGGCACTAGAAAAACTGGCAGACGCCACTGAATTGGCATTACTAACAGGTCGTTGACTATAACCGTATGGGCTAGGAGACTCATTCAGTTGCTGATTTACTTGTTGTGCACAGTTTCGCTTTTCCAGCCATATTGCGTACCTGGAGATTGAAAAGAAACGGCATGATTAGTATAGCTGAACGTATGTACAAACAGAAAACGTGAATGAGAAAGGATTACGTACTCGGCTTGGGCTAAAAGTTTTTCTACATGTTCCAGTTGCTCCTTATGATTGAGTAAACGCTGTAGTCCAGCCGAGTGAGAGTTACTGTCGAGAGACTCAGTCCTAGATAAAATATGTTCGGTTTGGTTTAGAAGGTGCTCCACACAGCCAACTATCGTATTGTTGGAGGTGGGAGTTGGTACGTACAGCGGTGAGGTTCCGGGGCGAACTGCGGCAGGCGACGGGACTGATGAGGGGTTGTTGGGAGACGTTGGAGTTCTATCATACAGTGGGGTGGATCCGGGTGTTCGATGCTGCTGCTTTTGCAGAGGAAGCATCGGGAGCCGTCTAATGTCTTCTACCGAGTTCCCTCTGTAATCCCTGTAAATTAATAACATTATTAGATTCAATCCAACCGCTTTAATGGACTCGGCTCATTAATGAGAAACAATTAGAACTAATCCTGGAGCACTTAAAATTACATTTTCAAGGTTTTGTATGTACACGGTTCGCAATAAATCCGAAAAATGTACAAACTAAAGTCATTTCTGTACATATATATAGTAAACCTGTATGTGTGCACATTGGCATGATCTATAGAGAAACTTGTCGGTAGTCACTGACTCGACTCTAATTATAAATCGCTTAAAATACATGTTGTGTTTGGTATCAACATTACCTGGCATATACGACTTCGGGAATTTCTCTCCCGTTTTTTGAATGTATATCGGATACGATGCCAGAGTCGGGAGTAACGTCATGGCTGGATTCGCTGGAACAGTATGGAGGAGGATTCCCCATTCCAGGTAAATGACTTGAGCCTGGGGTGCCCAGCTGGAGTACAAAGTTTCGTCCAGCTTGATTATTTCCTGGTGTGGTCAATGAGGCAGACGGTGGGCCAGCTGCAGCAGCAGCATATCGTATTCTGTCTATTGTTCTTGCCAAGTCTGTCCTTCCAGCAGCCATACCATTTCCATTGGGGTAATGCAAATTGTGAGGATGTAAATTGAAAGGAACACCAGCACCTGAAGCTGTGCTGCCTCCTCTACCAGGCTGATTACCACTCAGATTTGGAATCGAGCCTATTTGCTCTATTGTGTGAGCTAAAGGAGGACAGAGCGTCTCTGGAATTCAAAAGCATAAAAAATGAATATATATCGGCGTGTTCCAATTTAACACTTTCATAGACTCATGTACTCATGCTGCTTTCTCTCCCTTCCCACCAGTGAAAGCAATAGGAATTTAAAGGTAGTGAGTTATACACTTCGTGTGGCTTCTTTCTCTAAACAAGGCTTTCCTTGCCTACATTAGCTCCATATATTTATTACCATTATCATTGGACTTATATGAAGCTGTTAGCAAACTCGGAGAGCATTAGGAATGAAAGTAAATCTCAAGTGGGCTTAGCTCGGAAATTAAATCTCCTCTCTATGCAAATAAGCGTGTATCACTGGAAACGGCGTATCAGTGTGTTTATATATTTATATGGACTTGGACAGACTTAAATTCACAAAGGAAATCTTTCATGCTTTCCCCTTTTGTCCTGATTCGCTCAGGCATTCGCAAAAACATTGGGTTTGCCGAGGGAAGGCAGCAGAAGCTCCCACTCTTTCCTCTCGCTTTCACCCTGATATTCTATATAATTTGGGCTTTTACTCGGTTGCACGAGGAGGAGGAAGGACGAAATAATGGAAGTTGGAAGAGAATCATAATAATAAACCTGAGGTGGGGTTAATTAGCAAAAAATAATGAAGCCACATAACAACATTAGAAAATGTGGTAACAGGTCGAGGCACATTAAATTGCGTTAGAGTTAGGACTACTGGGGAAAGTCTGTGTGGAGCAGTAGAGTTTGGGAAGCAGAGTGGAAGGGCAAGAGTTGTTCGTTCGTAAATTTCATTGATTCGCAGCATGGAGTGGTGGGAATGAATATCATGAAGGTGGCTTACCAATTGTGTGTGCCAAGTTGTTTCCTCGTGGTCTTGACGTATCATAAATGGAGTCAATGGTTTTCGTCAAGTCTCTGGAAATGGAGTATATGTAATCTCTAGGGTGGGCTGACAAAAGAACACGGTCGGATCCACTATGATTTGAGCCAGTGGAGCTTCCCGCATTGACAAAGGGAGCTATTTTAACGCTTTCAAGACTCGCATAGATATTATTAGTCTCTCGATCATCTCTGGATCCTGGTCCCCCACCAGTGCACAGTAATGGGTTTTCATGTTGGTTTAGATTGACCTCACGAGATTTTGCTGGAGTGCCAAAAACTACCTTGGTTACTAAAAGACTTGCCGGTGCTGGCTCAGGGAGTTTTAGTCCTTGAGGAAATCCATCAACTGGCGTTCCTGGCAGAGAATGAGACGGACCTCCAGTCCCAAGACGCAAAGGTAAACCTCTTCCAACACTGGATCGGTATTCACCCAGTCTTTCACCTGGATATTAAATATGCATCGTTCATTTACTAACGTCTCAATAGACTAACTTTTATTCCATCAAATTCACTCGTACAAAAAATTGAGTTATACCTGGAAGGGCTCGTTCTCCAAAAGTCTTGCCTCGTAACGACGATCGACTCTCTGTCGGGCCTAACATCATCACGTCCGCTCGAGCATTCGAACTGGAATTACAAGGTTCACCAAGAAAAGAGTCAAATTACTGAAAATGTATGCGCATAATAAAAATCTTTTCTACATTCTCATAAGAAAAAAAAACGGAAATCAGGACACTCAACCGAATTTTATTTCCATTTATTACTCCGTTTTCTTCTATGCCATTTCGTTTTAACTCCAACACAACTCCCTCCATCACTACACGTTACACTCACTCCTCCAGAAAAAACGGTAAATATAATATAATAAGACAAGAAGTGGCGTGCTTTCTCTTACCTGTACATGGGGATGCATCTTTGCACAGCGGTATTGGAGGATACCATCGTTGGGAATATATCAGCATTGATTAATCCTACGTTGCTCTTATTTATTGGTACACGAGTTAACCTACTGCAAAAAAAGAGAAAAAAAGAGAGAAAAGTCAATAAAACTGAGAAGTTAATTAAACTGCAAAGGAAGTTAGGACCATTAGGCTTTTACAAACTTTCTCTTTTTGGATTACGCTTATGTGATAATGTTAATGTAATAGTTTCAGGTTCCCTGTTTGGAAATGAGTCAGTAGAGTGGGTGGGAGGAACGTGATCAAGTAGAAAAAAGTATATAGGGAAACCATCATCATGTTTGCTTACCTTATAAACCGGATGTCTGCAGAAGAAATAGTTACAAGAAGGAGTAAAATGACTATGGCAAATTCCAACATTCTAGCACACAAGCTGAGAACCCAACCAGTCCATGTTGATACCGCCTCACATTCTCCTCGTCCCTAGAAAGTGGAGACGCCAAAAGAAAATCATATAAAGTTTTATTTCCATGTTTACTGCCTGTCATACAAACTGACATGGTTTTAACGACTTCACACATGTTCATTCATTTGTAAGACCACAAACTGTAACGGTAAAAGCTTCTGGTGAGTTTCATTATCTGGACGGGAAGTAAAAAAATTGTCGGGATCTGGATTGTGTCGCAATGGCGTGGACAGTGGTCGGGCTATATAGGATGGTGTAAATAGCATGGAAAATATTCACTAATAAAATTAGTGTGTCATGTTGGAGTGGTAACTGACGAATGAATATGTGTGGTCATGGCGTGAATAGGTGTCTACGTTGACTTACCATCGCAACTGAAATAATTATCATGGTGGAGAGACAGAGGGCGAGAAGGGAAGCGCCGAACATGGCCCTGGCTTGAAGACATCCCCACTTTGCCACATATCCCCTCTTTTTGAAAGCGGACAAATTGCTGCTGCCGTTAGCAACGACAGCCGGTGTCCCACCGGCATTGGATAATGTACTGCCGCCATTGATGGCAGCGTTGGTGATGCCACCAGGTCCGTTAGCATTCCCTCTCTCATTGGCAAGTCTGACGTAGAAGGGCTTGAACTTGAGGAGATAAGCAAGTGACATGAGTGCCAAAACGACATGTCCAAAAATCCAGGCCACTTGAGATAATAACCCGTGGTTATGTGGATGGAAATGAGCTCCGAGTGACAGGGAAAGTGGAGGACCAAGAGCCACTGAAGAGATTATGAGGATCATGTAGCACGGGATCGTGTAGGATTTGATAAAGGGGAATGGGAAGCGTGCAAGGTGGAGTGCAACCAGAATAGTTATGACAAACAGGGCAGCTGGAAGTGTAGAGATGATGGGAAGCCATGTCGGTCTAGAGTCTGGAGAACACAGCCAGCCAGACAGGAGAATGAAAGCTCGGGATGCGGAAGTTGTGAACAAGAGTAGCAGGATTATCGAAAATGGTACGAAATCTGTCAAACAATTTAAAGTCACACAAAAGAAATATTAAACATTATTATTCCCATTATCATTATTCCTATTACTGGTATTGCTGTTGCCGTTATATGGATTAGCTTCTTCCGCTTTCACTCACTAAACAAGTTACCACATAGACATGTTCAACTATAATATGATGTTACGCAAAAATATTTAAAGCCAGATTATAATATACTCCTGCTCTACCTAACTTCAGAAGGATTTTCTGCACAAAAAACATCGATCTAACATTGTCATAAAATCATATCTACTCACAACGCCATCCTTGTCCCTATCGCTTTAGCTCATCGAGCATTAGACTACAATAAATAATCGTGAATATTCCGATTAGCGAGAAAAGTGTTACAAAACGACAAGGAACGTGTTGTTTTATCTAGCTCCGTCAACAAAAATAACGGCACAGCAAAATACCAACTGCCATGAACAACTTTCAAGATAAACGAATCATAGAGCTATTCGAATGTACGTCTGATTCCACCCGTAAATCTATTTACTCATGAATGACTGAAGATAATAAAATGGAAAGAGAGAAATATGTTGTTTGTTATGTCTTTCTTGCCTGACTCGTTCGTTTTGTCGTTGCTCAATTTATTACTACTAGACAGTATAATCATCAGAGATAGAGAGAGTTTTAGCTACATTTTCGATCAGTCTTTTATTTTTATCGAAAATTTCTATCAGATCAGACTTGCTACATGAATTGGTACGAAACTTGGTTTTATGCAATTGTGTCCTGAAGAAATATAAATTTTCGTTGAGATACAAACCAGACTGCATGCACAGAGATGGCGGAGCGTGCTTAAAGAGAAATTTCCCATTTAGTTGGCTAACTGTATTGATTTGCACGAAACAAAGAAAAGCTCTAGATATTTCGCTTTTCTCTCTCTCTCTGTCTCATGGCTTGATAGGTAAAGATATGTTTCTAAAACGGAATATCACGAATTTATTCACGTAGCTCGCTCATGTTACGCTACAAATTTGCCTTTTGATTTCTTTCTGTTTCGCAACAAGACACACACAACGGACAGACATTGTTAAACTTATAATACAGCAATATATACGCATGACTTACCTCTAACGTTGAATTGGAGCGAGTAGAGGATGGCAATGGCAAACAGGAGACAGAGCACGCTCGTGATCGAAAAGAGAAGTCCCATTAACTTGCACTGGTGTTTGTGTGCGCCGCAAAGGGCGTTACAAACGATATACTTGGGCCCTAGAACGATCATTAAAGTCCATATATTATGTTGTATGGAGGAAACGCACAAAATTGTTCTGAAGTACTCTCTCCTGCCGTTAGGTCACTATTATATTTACTTGCCTTCAGTTCATGTACTCTATCATACCATTAGCGATATCTATAGGTATCGTTATTCCTATTATTATTAGTATTGCTACCCGTTATTATATTATTACTGCGTAGTATCCATCCAGTAAGTGGGGGTGCGATAACCCTTTCCTTGCAACCATGTCCACACACTCGCCATTTAAAAAACAACGCAAAAAAGTTTACCATATACTCATTTTTTGGCGAGTTTCTGTCACTTTCATCAGGAACAACAACGGATTTTCTATACAGTTTAGCGTTTGCTGTGGCTGAGGAATGCATACACATTTATTATTAAATCGTTCACGTTAAAGGTTACCCGGACGGAAACCAAGTGTCCTTTTCAAATGAATTGCAATGAAAAATTGGGGCTGGAGTCAAAATACAGGATACTTGCAGCAGCAGCGGTCACAGAGTTAACGACAATAGTTGATGATTTTATTCTAGGCTGTGTGTAATGATAGCAGTGGCAAGCCACTTCAAATGATAGAATGAGATACATAAAAAAACAAGGACATGGTAACGCGCCATGGTTTGTCGCAGTTCAATAGGGTATCAATATAATGAGGACAACAACGGCGGTGGTGAAACACATTTTTCGGACCGCACTTTGTTACTATGGCTTACATAACAAGAGAGAAAGGCTTCCTTCTTGCTGATGATGTTCCCGTTCCTGGTTTGATATCGGGGAAAAGCCTCACATGGTGGTATGCATTTGACACTAACAGCGTCTATTCTGCCTCCTTTCACTGGATTTTATCAAAGGCTCAATGATTTCGACCATTAACATTTTGTGATATCGCTAGAGTCGTGGTGAGAGTAATGGTGCTCGACTCTTTTCCATGTAAGTAATATGGGTAAACTATATGGTATAGTGGAGTACGTAATATTGAATGAATGGATAGTTAGTATACGACGAGATGAGTTTGAAGTAAAGGCAAGTAAAAAAATGAACCAATGACCACAGACAAAAAGGAGCTTGAGCATATTTTTGTTATTGGAAATACGGTATTTAGTGACTCTACGAACCATTTTCATCGCGGGAATCCAATGACTCTTGGCCAGCATGACCTGAACTCGCATCTTTCCAGATACCGCGTTTCCCTTGCACGTCGTTAGGGTTGGTGGCAACGTGACTTCTTGCTGAATCCTCTGAAAGTCCAGATTCGTCTTCATCATAGAAGTAGGGACCCCCTCCTTCCCCTCGGCTCCCATCCAAGTGATTACTAGAGCCGATACTGCCAGAAGTTGGTGGATAACGATCATGATGACTATTTCCACCGCTGTCTCTGTCTGAATCGTCGCCCAAACCACTGCCACCTATTCCATTGCTACTACCCTGGTTATTTCCACCATAGTTATTATTATTGTTACTGCTGCCACCAACACCACTAGTGTCACCACCATCATCAAGCACTGTGCTGCGGGATGTTGCAAGGTTACTTGGATTTGGCAACGTATGCTTAGGAATGGCTATGTTGTTTGTCAGTTGATCCATATTATAGATCGTGGATGAGCCCTTGGAACTGACAGGTGATGGCACGAAAATAGGATTCTTCGGGTTGAAGACAGCACCATGGCCATTATTTCCTGATAAGTTATTACTATTACTATTAGTGCTACCACCGGGTCCGATGGAGCCTCCAAAGCCACCCCCGCTAGGCGAGGACGCGCTGTTCAGGTTATCGTTCCCTGAAGGTGACTGTTGCTGCGTGGGATTATGTGGGTAGCCTCGGTTCCCTAGCACATCCGTTGTGTAATTGACATCCGGAATGATATCTGAAAAAAAGCAAAATCCTCGTGAATATAAAGTACTACTTGCGTGGGATCCCATTCTCGGGCGACTTGTTTCGAAAGACACTTTTAAAGTAATGGTAAAAATGGGGTAGAATTATGATACTACTGTCATTCAATTATATTTTCAAAGTTTCTTTGATTTGGCACGAAACTGCCCATGGGGAGATGATAATGGAATAGGTAAAATAGTAAAATTGTAGTTGTGGGAGTGATGAAGAAGACGCATAACTATATATCATGTAAGGATTGCCATGAAAGGGGGAAAAGAAAATGAGGGAGCTGGTTATGCAACGGGAAAAAGAAAAGTTGGTGTTATATTTATATTGGATATTCGTGTTCATTTGACTATTACCATGTAGATCAGGGAGTGCGGGCTCCCATTGGGGAATTCTGCCGGAACTTCCTGCTAAAATACGAGTGACAGCAGGGTTTGAAAGAATGGGATTGAAATCGAAGGCTTCACCAGGAGCAGCTGGGGTTATTCCAAGGAGAGGATGTGCATCGGAATCTGCTCCTGTGTCTCCACTGGAGGAAGACGAGCCTCCAGAAGTGCCGCCATTCACCACGGCTGGTGAAACTTTGGAAAAGACTCCATTCACGTCCTTTTCCAATCCTCTGGATGACTGGTGTCCATTAGCGTCGAGACCAGTTGGCTTGAGACCACCATTTCCACCCTCATCACTTCCCACTTTATCTACATCAGACTTTGTTCCTCTGTTACGATTATGGTTTCGATTGGCAAGATTGCTGTTGACATTTTCCAAACTACCTTTCTCCCCGCTTGCAGAAATCTGATCATTCCTTTGTTGAGGCGGTACGGATGGGAGCCTGCCTTTCTCTCGTGGAAATGGCGAAGGTGTTGGATACTGTCGAGGTGGAGTTTGTGTTGACAAATGCGGTGGATTTAGGATGAGTGGCGGTGGAGGCGGTCGACGACCAAACGCCTCTCCACCTCGTGACATTCGTAAAAACCCCTCATCTGAAAAAAAGAGAAAAAACAATACATTATATTCAATATCCAACGTAATTTATTCCATTTTCAAACATTGCTGCCGAAATATAAATAGCCGTGCTATATGTCACTGTTTCTCCACTCCAATTTATATTTTGGTTAACCCCTTCCTACAAACTGACTGACTAACTACACACATTTATCAAATCTAAGCGAAAGACAACTGCGCGCAAATTTCTCCACAATAACTAACAATGTCACAAGAAATCCTTTAGGTTAATAATATCCCATTTTTTATGCTCCTCACGTCGATATTTTTGAACCAAAGTCTGCCAGAAGAGCTTACACAACTTATGCTAAAAATAACTCAAAATGACACACACACACACACACACATACAGGACGACCACCTTTCATCAACATTTAAGGGAAACCGTTACACACACGTGTAATTTTTCCCCTAAACCCCAACTTATTATTACATGTTTGCACCACTTATATCTCTCCCCTTTCAAAGATTGAACAAAGAGCTCCTAATGAAACTTATTGAGAATGGAAAAACTATATGCCATAGAAGAATACGTCGTCATCGTAAAAACTACAATGTGCTCAAAATAGCAAGTAGCTCTTGTCCAAAAAGTCTTTAGTTACTCCATGGCATAGTATAATGTCAAGTGAAAGCGTGAATAGAAGTGAGAAGAAAAAAAAGTAATGAAGGTGCTTTCATCCAGTAAAATTAAGGCCTTGTGTGTGTGCTTTCCCTTCTCTTTCCACCCATTTTTATACTTTGTCCTCCTTTCTCACTTTTTCCTTGAGCACCCACCACCACCACCCACCCTACTAAACTTATATTATGATAGGAGCATATGTATGTGAATACAAAAAAATTATCATCTCATCATCAGCTATACAATCTGGCTATGAATGTTTGTTTTGAAAAGAGTTTATTGCATCCGTAGCGATAATAATAATAACCGTAATAATAATAATAATCTTCTCTGCCACTTGCAAAAGCATGAGGAAAAGGGAACAAGGCAGAGAGAAAGGAAGCTAGGAAAATCATCATTTCCTTTTTGAGCTGCTTTCTCTTCTTTTATATTATATAAGTTGGCATCATGCAGCCATCATCATCGTCATTCTAGTCATCATCATGCCCGTCATTATCATCATCAACCGAAATTTTTTTTCTTTCTTGGCATATCCTCCATACACCGTGACCTTTATGGAGTTGAAATGGAGGAGAAGGCCTCCATAACAAAAGATGACAGCCCGTATAACTTGGTATGGCATGGTTTTCGAGTTTGGTGCATGCTTGCATTTTACTTGAAGGAAAAACTATATAATGTGCCATAATGTCGTAGCGTGAATGCAATTGGACGAGTAGAGAGAGAGAGAGCTTAAAGGGATATTATAGAACCGGTTCGATGACGACATTTTTCTTATATATTTTTTCTACCACCGTTCCTTTCCAAAGAGCATGCATAGAAAAATACAGTAAAAATGTGGAATGCTTTTATCCATACTTTGTGTACAAAAAGTTATCTGATGCATACGAGTATGGATATAACAATGGGGAAAAGTGGAGTAAAAATGTGGTAACGTCGGGCAAAGAGTTCATTGGAACGGCATCATTTGCTTGTGAAAATATCATCATCAGAGCGCGGGCTGTGTGTGAGTATATCTGTGTGGAAGTGTATAATATCAGGCCCTATCAGGGGCGCTGATGCCGCCAAGCCGACATGGTTTTATGCACACGAAGTGCACTGCACTAGTGGCAGCAGCACTGGCGACTGGACTGGTTTAACGGTTTTATGAAGTGAAAGATGGAATGTGTATTTACCACCACACTGTGAGTTTCTCAACAACAGCAGCCAGTGTCTAATCATATACTTTTCTGAAATACCAACGGAAAGCAGCATAAAGTTGTTTTTATAAGTTTGGCGAGTAGTGTGAGGAGGGGAAGTAAGTTATATCATACATTTTCGTCTTGTAATAAAACTGTCTCTGTAAGTACCCAATGTTTTTGCTAGCACTACTTTACTAGCTTGGGTATAAAGAGAACAGGTTGCATATACCTACACGACCACGCTATATGCACACATACACACACATGGAAAGATTGAGACGATTTATAAAGACGGCAATGGAGGGTAGGGCAAAATGAACCAAACAAAACCAAAAGACTCTCTCTTTCCCCCTGCCCTCCCCCCTTTCTCCCAGCTTCTTGTTCTTCTGGAAACTTTATAACGTGTTTTTGAATGCTTTACAATGAAGTAATTTATTATTGTTAGTTACTTGTTCTTCTTCTTCTTTGAGAGAGAATACTCTCCCATGTTTATAATAATATGTAGATAGATGCACCAGTTTGGTCGGACAAAATATTTACGACGAGATGTCAGTTAAGACAGCAGAGAGTAAGAGAGTCTGGAAACAATTCCGAAATGCAATGCTTCTCGTTTTCTTTGAAAGAGAATAAACCACACAATGTACTTGTCATTCCATTAAAGTAGGAAAAAAACTTTTTTTTCAGTTTGGTTGTGGTGGAGGTAGTCGCGGTTGGAAATAAAGGGGAAGCATATATAGGCAAACAGATCAGGAGAGAGTTAGTAAATTGCGAAACACATCATTGAGAAAGAGATATACAAAGAAAATCCACTACTCCTGTGCAGTCGGAGTAATAAGCCTACTTTTTTTCCTAAGCCTAAGTTTATTTTGAAACTAACTGAAAAAAAATTTTTCTCTCATGTACTCCCAAGCTCCCAAATCTCAGTTGAGCAGGAGAGGAACCGTGTACCAGTATAGCACGGTGGAGAGAGAGAGTGCAATTGTGCAATAGGAGCAGCAAGACAAGGAAGGATGAAAAAGGAGTGAATGAATGAACGAATGAATGAGCAAACCGATTGCTTTCCCTTTCTGTTATGCTCCCTTCTTTCTCCTAGCTAGTTTTCCTGATTGTAAATTTGTTCTTTTTTGAACAGAATGCGTGAAGGTATATATATATCTGCTCTCACAAGGAACTTTTTTTCCTTCTCTATATATGTATATGACATTGTGTAAGGAAAGAAGCACAAGGTAAAGGAAAAAAAGTAGAAAGTAACGTAGAATTTGTGAACCCAGTCACCAGTAAAAATAAATACATCAGGAGTAGAATATGTAGTAGCAGTAATATCAACACTATTCAGGAGAAAACGAACGGTTTTTAGTTTCCAATAATAATAAGATGAAGGTTTTCATGATTTTCTTTATATAAAAATACATTCAATTCTAACCAACATGTTACCACTCTTTTCTTATTTTGTGGTGATGGTGGTAGCGGTGATACTATACTACCCGGATAATAGTATGGAACCTGAACAAACTTCTGTCCTTTCATGCCATGATTTATTGAATTGTTGGAAAGACGATCAGATGCGACCTTTCGACACGAAAAAAAACCGAGATTATATAAACAACTTTGGGAATGTTAGTTGAGAGGATTGTATATGGTGGTGGTAGTGGCATTGCATTTGTGTGTGGGCAGTGAAATAACCATCTTTCCAATAAGATGTCGTCATCGTATCGAAAACTAAACAGAAAACTATTATTCTCTACTAACATTTTAACAATTTATCCTAGCCACATTGCTAAACTAGTTTTTGGAGCATCGTCATCACAATCATCATTTTTTAAACCAAATCTTCCGTACTTAACAAAATGAAGATAGACAACCAAACCAGGACACAATACTACCAGAAGGAAGAAGAAGAAAGTTTTTTTTGAGCTGTTCTCGTCGTTGATAAAATGTTTAATTCTAAAGAAGACGGGAATAAAACGAGGTATTTTTCGGATATAAAATGATCATCATTACTTCCATCATCAACAAACAGCCTCAACAAAGCTGTTCACCAACTTTGGGTTTCCTTCCTATTTTCAGTAGATAAATAGAAAGCTATGGAAGTTAACATTTATACAGACATCAACCAAGGCTCATCTTGTAAGAAAACAACAACTTTGTTGGATCATTTCTCATTCTTCTTTTTCATAATTTTTTTCTTGCTGACAAAAAGGGCAATGAAAAGAGAGAAAGAGATGGAGAGAGAGAAAGAGAAAGGAAAAAAAGAACAAGGAAAAAAGTTTATTTCTATTGGAAAATAATAAAAAAAAGCCAACCAGAGAGAAAGCAGCAAGTAGAGAAAAAACACAAGAGAAAAATATGATGGTTTATTCCCGAGCTCTTTTTCTTACATCGTCAGGTCATTTTTGTTGAAGGAAAAACAGGATTTGGTATAAAATTTGAGTTGATTTCTTCCTTTCTTTTTTTTCCTTTAGCTTGTCTTCCCTTTCATGTGTACATACCAACGTATACAGAATAGGTAGAAAACCATGATTGTTCCAATTCCCTTGCCACAAAAAGTAATGATTTTGACTTTTTTCCTTTCATGAAAAAATGACTGTCTCTTGATCATAGGGTGAAGACTCCCAATATTTCAAAATTGAATGTAGAACTGGGAACCATTTCCTCGAAACTGTGCAAAAGAAGCAAAGAGAGAGAGAGAGAGAGAGAGAGAGAGAGAGAGAGAGAGAGAGAGAACCAGTACTTCCTCTTTCTTTCTCTTTCCTTATATTCTACTACTCCCACTGCGAATAGGTACATCCAGTTTTGTATTATTTCCTGTTAAAACTTCTTAAGAAAGGAAGGCTATAGCATCACAAGGAACAAGTTTAGTAAGCTAAAAAGGCAGAAGAAGTAGAGGAGGAAAGGAAGAAGACGACCAAGAAAATAAGCATTTCCCATTTATACACGATTCAATTCAGTCAATCTATGAGCCATGCGAAATATGATAGTGCTAGTATTACAGCAGTGGTGGTAGAGAGTCACAATGAATTCTACAAAATGCACTAGTTACCACTACTACAAGGAATGTATTAATCCACATTCTCTCTCTCTTCCTCCAGCTATACCTCCTCCAAAAAGACACTTTAAATTCCATTTTACTTTATACGTTTACAAATCTACCTATAAAAGTTGTGCTTCACACTTGATTCTGCAAAACTACAAAGAAATCGCAGAAGCGGAAATCTATAATTTTCCCCCTCTTTCTTTCTGCGTATTATTTGCGCCATTCTCTTGTGCGACGTTTTCTTTTTTATATTTCTCCACGTCTTTATCCCATACACTCGATTTTTTTTTGCATTTTTAAAGAGTAAAAGAATTCTTTGTTTCCTCTTATTCACTCCGAGTCAAACGTAAAATGAGAAAAGGAAGGGGAAAAGAATAAGAAAATTGTGTGTGTAAAAGGATGAAATCGAAACTGCTAGTTTGACTATGTGTTGTACTCATATGAATGTTTCCTCTGTGTACAGAAAAAAAGGTAGTTTTTTTCATGGCCAAAGAGTAGGTAGCTATCTGAGAAAAGTAAAGAATGAAGGAAAGATTGCTACTAGAGTAGAAATGACATTTTTCTGTACTTTTGAAACTGTAAGACAATAGTTTGTCCGCATCATCAGTTTTCTCTACTTTTTCATCCGTTTATTTTGCGTTTTGTTGTTTGTTGTTTGAAAAAGTGTCATTCCAATCGGAATTGTATAAAAGGCTCAACAGAAGACAGAGAGACTTTTGACATTGTAAGTAGTGTTTTCCATTTGTATTTACCCATGCAGATGGGTATATCATAACAACATATACAATCCGGATTCTCGCAATTTTCATTTCCCCACTCGCTCAATTTTTATACTTTCTCCTCTTTTCTCTCAGCTCACCTTTCATCTCTTTTTTTGCTCAAGGCTATTCCACTTCACATTCATGTACATATTAAGTGTCTGTCTACATAAGCATCATAATATAAAAAGTATATAGTGGAAATATCCATGTGGGACTTACAGACTTTGTACTCTTTTGATGCACGCAAAATTTGATTCTCGAGTGAAAACACAAACTTTGACTAGGTAATGCCCAGAGTGCACAATCAAACACGGCAAAAGTGTTTGCTCCCACTACCCAGATAAAAAAAATTGTACACGAGTCTAGATAAAATGATAGATAAAATGTCCATATTACAACCACTTTTGAAAACAAAAAGCTCTTTTTTTCAAAGAGCCTTTATTAGGTGACAAGTGGCAATGTTTATAAAAAAAAGAATATATGACCTTCTTTCAGCAGCAGTGGCATGATGGTGATGACGACAAGAGGATGAAAAACAATCGTGCCGTAAAATACATTATTGCCTCACTTTCACTCTTCCTCTCTTGAAATCATAATAATAAAGTAGCGGGTAAGGGAAAAAATACCACAAGGAAAAGTAATATCTTGGAGTAGTGTAAACATTCAACACATTTTATTATTGTCTCTTGCCGATCTCCTGATTCCGAACCAATGAACCGATCTATAATGCGAAAACACATACGGTATGGCATGCTGCTACTTTCTCAGAAAGCGAACATGAGTGCTTGTGCTCACGTCTTTGAAAAACTTTTCATAACCATATTAACTACATGTCAATATATTTTTGCCAGTGAAGCATTAAGAATTTGGCATAAAGTATACACGGTAATAATTGTATATGGGACTTGGTGTAGTATAAGATGCGGCAAGGCTGTCAAAATATTTCACCAAGGAAAGAATTAAGCTTGGCGAGGGCAATATATAAAAAGTTGCCCCTTTCATGTTTTCTCGAGAGATTTTCATACGCCAACTACCTAGGCAGGCGGCAGGGATGCAGTATATCTTTGCAGATGAGATTTTTTGCACAGATTTTTTTTCCATGGAGAAAACAAAGTATACTATATGTACAGTGCATAGTGATGGCGTTAAAACGAGCTCTGTTCTGTGAAAAGCCTTGAACAACGTTCGAAGATTTGGAGAAGGTGTTATCAAAAGTGATAACAAGATTTTATTGAGACTTTGATCAAGACACATGGAACCAGCGTTTCAGCACGTTTCCAAGATGATGTGTGGATGATTATGATGTACCAAGCTGACACTTTGCTACTTTTCTACTACAAAAAACTTTCAAGTTCCAATGTACATATTATCTAACATAATAAATATTTTAATATAAAAACTTGATACCAGAACTTTACTATACTGAAAGTTTACAGTTGAAAATCGACAGAAACTATACTATAATTATTACGATTATAGCTGTCTTTATATAGCCAAACAGGGATAAAATGCGGCAGTAGTAGTAGTAGCACTACTTGTAGTAAGTTGGCTGATTTTTCATCTTTTGCTTGTGACTACCGTAAGATATTACTACATGATGATGGTGCTCATCGAATTTTAGTATTTTTGTTGTGTACGCATTTGGGTTGTCTATATTGGCCCATATATTTAGTTCTAGCATTTGGGAATAAAAGCCAGTTGAAATATTTGACGTTTCATTACATACAGGGACACTCTAATATGCATTCAGGCGGTACACAGTCAGTAATGCTCTTGCGTCTCTACAACTATACCTAATCTGGTTGCTGGCTTTCATCTTCTTTGATACTCGGAAGTACCTTAGGTATGTATACTTCTAAATGCACGCAGTTCGTTACGGGAACCAAAGTGAAAGGCCTTCGAGGATATAAAGAAATAAATGTTCCAGAGTAGAAGTTCGTTCAAAGCCAGCAGCAGTAGTATCAGCAGCAGGGAGTGAGATGTACGGTAAAAAAGGACAGAGGCGGAAAGGAAATCATTGAATAACGAGAAAATCGGGTCACAGATCATCCCGGAAGATAATCTGAATGGCGAATCTTTTATGAGAAAAGCTAAACTTTTACTGGCTTTTTTTGTATTCCATGATCCTTCTCCTCCTCCCATGTTGTTTCACTCACCATTTTTTATACGTGATCACATATTTCACATAAAATTTCAAGAATGCAACTTGGCTAACTGGAACGATTTCATATTATCATTAAATGCGTGTATATTTCACCCATTATGATTATAGAGCTGGTATGAAATTTTCAAAGAAGAGAGAGAGAAAAGTGGAAGAGGGAAAGAAAGAGAGTCAGGGAACGAGATAAAAAGAAAAGAAACTGGATTACTGGCAGCATTAAAGGGAACCGTGCACGTACAAAAGGAGTAAAGCATTAAGTTGTATGCATAAAATAGCCACGAAAAGAAAAACGATGATATGAAAACACTTAAAAGCTTTAGAGTCGTAAGCATTATTCTTTTCTTTTCCTCTATAAAGCACACTTGACGCTCAACTTGTGCCGTATACTTTTCTTGCTACTTTACATGAGATAAAAATGGGAAAGAAGCAGCTTCAAGAACAAGGAGAGTTGAGTAGCTGCACATTATATAGATATTATAATTCTGCTAAGGCATGATTGATAAATGCTTTCAATACACAAAAAAGGAGGTAACGTGTACGACTTGATATGATATGAAACCAATGATGATGATCATCATCATCTTTTGTCATGCATTGTAAAATCTTCTATATTCACCCTCTCTCTTTCCCTGTCTTTTCCTCTCTCCACAAATGTCTCTTGTTCAAAACGAAATCCTTTTTCGCAAAAAAAAGCTGATGGGAATGACGATAAAGTAGCGATAAAAAGGAAATGTACAATTTTTCATGGTTACTCTTTTCTCTTGCATGCACGTGCACTGTATACATTTTTATTATTTGTCTGGTTTCATGGTTTCTGATAAGAGCACATTACATTTACAATGATTCCATCCGAAATAGCCATCATGTTGTACATCGAAGTAGAACGCTCACATGAAAAAAATCTCTTACATAAATGTTCACATTGAGGGCTTATCAGCAACAAAAAACATACGAGTGCATTCAAGGCATCCATATATCTTTTTAGTAGAATAAAAATGCGCTTCCGATCTGCATTACGCTCTCTTTCTCCACTTTCTTTGGAAAAAAAGCAACACAACAACGGCACATATACAAGACATGATGCACTTTGTCGGTGCGTTGCGTGTGCAAGCAAATAAACATGGATTTGTACAACGGTAACAGTAAGGATAAAAAATGTGTATCGGTGAAATGGGAACTGCTACCGCCACCAGTTTAGTTGTGTAGGTTTTATTGTTAGAGAAAAAAGTTCACGTGAATCCTATCGGGCCGGCACACGCAGACAGTTTTTAAGCGACACAACACAACAACTCACTCTACTTCCGTTTCCAATATCTCGTATTCCTTATACTTCCCCTACAACATTTAACAAATTTACTGGGAAAAAGACCATGTTGAGGAAAACGGAGAGTGAGTACAACAGTAAATAAAATACAATGTGTATGTACAGAGGATTCCGTGTGTATTTGTGATTCAGTTTCTATTTTGAATCCCAAATCCTTTGTCCACTGTCACTGTACATCAAGGCATTATTATTATTATTATGCTGTTATTATTATAGCTGTTTCTATCCCTGGGCCCAGTATGCCATGAAAAGCGCCTGTACATTTCAAAACCAAAAAATAGCATGTAAGATGGGAACAGCGTCCTATCATGTACCATCCCCTTTTTATCCAAATTCTCATCTCTGGCTGTACTCATCCAAGCTTTGCAAATTCCATTTTTCCAATTCATTAATTTTGTCACCCGGCCACTTGTGTTGCTATTACCATACTGTCGCGACACGAGGACGAGAGTACTCCCCTTCTCTTCGCACCGGCTTCCTTAATCAACTCTGCATTTATGAGGGAATCTTTGAATCGCCGTTATTTTTATGAATACGTTACGTAACAAAGGAGGTAACAACAATGACACCCCTTTAGAAAAATACTTGCACATACTACAAACATGTAAAGGTACAGATCCTCATGTGTGTTTCTTTCTCCCACAACTCAATTTATTCATTTCTTACTTGTGTGTGTCCTCATCTAACACGTATGATGTTTCTTGTATGAAAGCATCCTTTAGCGCAGACACTTGATTCTCACTGAGCACATAATTCGGAAAATCCTGTAACTTTTTGGTTGATTTCACGAACTTAGGACAAAATATATTTATGGACGTGAAGGAAGAAGGAATGAACGGGCACACGACAGAACAACTCAGAATGGAAAGCCGGCCAAGAGAAAGAGATAGCATTCATTCATATAAAAGGTCCAATTGAAAATGTAGCCGTATAATGGCACACAATCCTATCTCCATCATCAGACGATCATCATCCAACAGCAGCAGTAGCAGCAGTGCACTCCCTTTTTAAGTAAATTGTATATCCCATGGTTTTTCACTATTGCATCGTTGCGTTTCATTTGCCCATTGTTACTCCGTTTTTACACAATGAAATGGTATGGGAACCAAAATAAAAGGGCATGCATGCATATACATTCACTCCCATGACATGAGCTACGAGATCAGATATTATCACAAGCTTACACCAAAAGTTTCACTACTTGTTTCATGTCCAGTGACACTCTCAAGTATATGATTCTGCAAATAAATATATATCCTATTATGTATACCGTGCATAATGTAACCTATTTCCTGAATCGTCAAATGGTCTAGTCTTTGCACTCCAAGAATTGAAAAATAAAGAGCACAAAAAATGCGTTCATAGTATCGTGTTAGTGTCGTAAGCATATCGAAAAAACATGACTCCATAACAGCAGCCGCCACTCCAAATGCCATTAACACTCCACTCCCGCACATGTACAATAAATGTATGTATATACTCACTTAATTCCGTACACGGCTACTTTATAGAAAGTTGATAGTCTCATAATTGTGACAGCGCTGGCAGAGTAAGAAAGCCAGAGTCATTGGTACACATACTGGGAAATGGCTAACTGTTTCTCTAGAGCAAGTGCGCGCCACATTCTCAGTGTTCTAGTGTTGCTTCTTTTTTTCTTGACGCCATATAAGCAGAACATTATCAAAAAAGGGTGCTTATTGGTCTACAACATTATTACCAGAAGAGGATCATCAACAAAGTTGGCTGCTTCTGGCACTATCCCATGTAATGATAACTCTATCAAAAAAGGAAAAGTCACTTTCTCATTCCGCTGAAATATATCTTGAGTGCAGTCATGGTGAACGGGATCTCGTACTATATATACATTTAGGTACACATATATATCGCCGCACAACGGCTACCAACCAACCGGAGGGAAATAGATCTGGAGTATCAGACAACCACAAGAGGAGCAGAAGAGAAGAGACCTTTTGGGTTCTTTAATACAAGGCTAGAGAGAAAGGTACTTGGCTTCAGTTGTGCCACCACCACTGCCGTTACTACTGCCTCCCTGAACCGACCTTGCCTGCTTTTTGCTTTGGTTGAAAAATTTCCTGGAACATGAGACAATCTCTCTCTTACACACAAATGCTCGCATCACATCTGAGGCTCCTGCTCTCTGTGAAAATGTGCACATGTGATAATCACATATATCAGCAGATGGGTCGTTCATTCTGTCGGTTGGGTTGTGAGAATGTATAGTAGGGACAGAGAGGAAGGAAGGAAGAGCTACAGATGCTCTTCGTCTACTACCAACAATAACAATAATAATAGGGAAATAACTAACAATGAAAAAGCACTGGGACAGTTAAGTGCTCGGATATGTATATGTGTAGTTTTATTACAGAGAGAGAAGTACTCTGCAGAAATAGGGATGGCTCTCGCAGGCTCCCCCTCAATAATAGCACCCTGCCGTACCATGCCATAACCATTCATCAGACATGCATCGAAGAGCGAAAGAGGAAAAGAATAGAAAGCAATGAAGTTATGTTGTTTATTGGCTGTCCTTTGTACCCCATTCCTTGAACAGCCATTGTTTAGAGGTGTACATGTTTTCTAGGAAGTCCGTTTTAATATGTGAGCAGCGTAAAATATTTTCCCTAAATATGTACACCGTCACGATAAAATTTAGTAGACATGCTTGTATAACTTGTCCAAAGTTATTTCCAAACGAAAACTGTCATTTGTGAATTGTATTGTAGGATCCATAAACTTTTCATAGGGCAAGTACATGTTTACTGGGTCAAGTCTGAATTTATTTTATCTGGAACACTGTCTACGGATGTTTCACCAAGTGCTCTCCACTGAAAGTGTGCGTAAAATTGTACCCAATAAGTTGTACCATTGTATCCTCCCACGGCTACAGCAGCAGCAGGCTTGACTTCTCTTCCATGGAATCAGAGATGCGTTGGCGGAGAAGATGCTGAATTATAGCGCTATCTTCGCATCTTTTAATGGTAAAAAAACAATCTGCTGTGTAAAGTCGAGTTCTCTTCAGTCCCTGTTCCAATTCAAGGACTTGTGGTGGTGGTGGTGGTCACACCAAACATGTACAACAAACCATTATATATCGTGTAGATTGTCTGGTATAAATAGAAAAGGAATGCAGTCATTCCTGTGCTTCATGGACATTTTTCGGTGGTGAATTGGCGCTAGTGAATGCATTGTGTTCTGCTGCTGTTGCCCTTTCACAAAGTTAATGCTTTCTGTCAGACAATCAATTATACTGCACTTGGATGCTTTTGGCGTGCCAGGGAAAGACCACATCTACTATTTCTCCAGAAAATACCCGTAAAGAATGAATGTAGTGGGAGTCGTATTGATAAGACCTTTGGCAGCAACCAGATCCAAAAATGTGATCCCTATTTAGACAAAGCGTGCATTTACAGTACTGTAATAAATATCGCATCCATCTCTGACCTTTCCAGGCGGGAAAATGTCTGAATGGAAAGTGAAAGTTAAATAGATGCCGTGTTCCCTTTTATTTTCTCTAAGGTTACACCACAGAAAAGAAAAGGCGAAGGGAAAACATCATCAAATTGCAATTCTTGAACCTTCTCAAAATATAATATAATCCTCTTGTTTCTTTTACTTTTCCAAAACACCAGAGAAACTATTATTTACCCAATTTCTCCGCCTACATTGCCGGCCTCTTTCATATAACATTTTTTTCGGGAATTCTCAAAAGGGCATCACGTATCAATACAAAGCTGCTATATGATGTAGGGGATTGGTAAGAAGAGAAAATGCTTGAAATCTGTAATGACTTTTTTGGCCTTCACAAGTGAGTGTCGTCATCAAATGTTTTGTTGCTTCGACACAACAAAGGACACCACCATCAAATATCTCTTTTATACGACTAGGTATATTATTTTGATAAGATATTTGATATATACCGATGATGTAATAAAATGACATAACAAAAAGATCAAAGATATATAGAATCGCTATTTTTTTCAATTGTTTACAGCTCATCTACGGAATTGCTTGTCAGAGGACTCAGGATATAACTTATGGCTTTCCATTTACAACTTATTACATAAGCTTGCATGTGCATTGTCCCGAAAAAAATCTTAACGGCTTGTACCAGTACATCAATGAGTGTTGTGTAGTGCTTGTATTTATACGTACTTTTCTATTAAAATAGGGTCATAACTGCAGTAGAAATAACTTGGGGCCATGACCCTTCAAAAAATGCTTTATTTTATCCCATTACAAGTTTCAGGTCAGAGCACAGAGAAAAAAAGTACAACAGCTATGAAGTAGGCTATTGAATGGTCATAAGGATAATGATTATGTAATCATATTTCAATAGGTTTGAGAGGGGAGAGCAGAAGTGAGGAGGCAAATAGAAAATAAAAGTGTAGTTTATGTTGTTGAAGATGATAATGATGTGATTCCATCAGAAAGTTAATGCTCCTTGAATGTTATCATCAGCCTTCTAGGGAATATCAGTTCACTTGTCTACACAACTCTCCACTCTCTCTCAGTGGATGCATATAAAAAATAAACAAACATAAATTATGTAACTGAAAATTCCAGTTGTTCTGGTTGCCTGCCACTGTTGCTGCTGCTCCTCTATACATTCACTCACATGATTGAGTAAGTAAAAAAGAAAGAGTAAAAAAACTGCATTTCCCTCAACGGATAAACTGTGTAAAGCTGGATGTGTCTAGCATTTAGCTGTCAATGTCAAGAATATATGTATAAGGTCAAAATATTGCCCTTTGAGACCGTACCAGTTATAGTGGTACAAGTGCAGGAGAAGGAAATCTTGTTGACTTTTGCTGAAACTTGCTGTCTGGTGGTATTAAAGTAGTGGCCAGAGCCAAGTCAAAAGTATCGGACGAGACGAGGCTGTTGCCGGAATGCAGTTAGCAATTTTTTTCAAAAGAGTCATAGAAAAGATGCGAGCAGGCGAGAGTGAGTAGTCGAGTATGGAGTCTGAAAAAGGAAGAGAGAGAAAATAAGGAGGATATTTGAGAAAGGAGAGCAGTTACTAGCAATCTCAGACCATTAACACGACTCTCAGGGGTGCCATTCCTAAATTCCAAGCTGGAAGCAATTTTTTATACGTATACGTATCATCTTTCCTTCTTACTCCTGCCACTACTACTGCTCCTGATGTGCAGGGAGTGAGTATGAGTGTGTGTGAAAATGAAAATATTGTACTGCTAACACGAACCTGATGCTGGATCCGTTGGAATATACCTATAGACCAGTTATGGCTTCCATCAAGAAAACGGACCTAGTTGATAATCCTTTTTAAGCCTTTGCCTCTCCTTTCACGCACATTGATATATTCTCTCTTTAAAAAATGAACTGGTTCTCACAAGTCAAAAATGTTTGGTTAGCCCACTCTAAATGTTTATGTTTTTCTTCAGCTATATAGCTTATACACACGGTAGTATTCTTAATTTAAACGAATGGGAGCAACACATGTATTTCCTTTTGTCTCATAAGTTGAGAAACTTTCAGAAAACTGCCAAATAAAGTAAACCTGAATAACATGGTCCTTTCACACGCACATGAAAAATTGTAATTATATTTCGATTTTCCGACGTTGAAAAACCTACTACCAGTATACAACGCCGCATGTAAGTATGTAGGACCGTAAAATGTGTTGTTGTAAAGGACACCCGACATGATCCTACTTTCACAGTGCACTGAATCTGAAAATTTTATAAGATGATACATAAAGTGGAAAGAATATAAAACGATTTTAAGGTCCCGACGAGTCAACTTAGACATTACAATATTTACAACAAACGAGGAATTTGCTTCTTCTCTTTGTGCTATCGCTGCTGCTGCTGTTGCTCTGAGTGGAAAAAGTCGTATTTTCACACTCGACGCGCCTACGCTACATTTCATTTATAGTCATTTTTCCTTGTCTTTTCTTCCTTGCACAAGAAAAGTGGAGGAAACGGATATTTGTTTTGTAATGCATTGGAAGCGGAAGAGAGCCGCAGTAGGCAAAAAGGGGCAACAATGGGCCACCAGCAGCATATTTCGCTCTTTTTATTCATTCATGCTCTCATACAATATATTTTAGTAGGTGAACTCCAACTCTGAGAGTATTTTATATCATTCATTATTGTTATATATTACGTTGTATCATATGAATGGAAAGCTTACAGTGCATGTGTGTGTGTCTAGTTTACTGCCTGATAAAAAATGAAATGCGTTCATGCTCCCATTCCATGCATAGGCGTACTTAACCCAGTCCAGCATAGTCAGTTAGTCACCAGATGCAACCCCTGATTTACATTTATGCGTGTCATAATGTAAACGTGATAGAAGCAGATCTAGAAAAGGGACAGAAGCATTTTGGACGAATGATAGCTAAAACACTGACACAATTGAATGTAGACTGACTATAAACTATAAGCGTCTTGAAAATAATTTTGAGTCCGTTTTTGTCAAAAAAAATATCACGTGTCGCAATCTTTCTCATGTCAATTTATAAACTTTGTTGAAGGAATTTGCTTCGCAAAGATTTCACACAGACAGACAGACAAATAAAACCAATCAAGGTTTCCATGCTTTCGTCCGTTAATAATAATAATATCTTTTATTTTGTTTCATATTGTCTCGCCTTAAAAATGTACAGCTGTCGGTGGTGGTGGTAGTGAAAGCACAACTGCCTCGCCGTGGAATGTAATTCTAAAGAAAATATTAAACTTCTTTAACTTCCAGCATTGAACAAGTTTTTCTTCCTTTTGTAATATTTTACCAAGAAAATGGGTAAAAACCGTACTGTGTGGAAACATAATCATCATCATACTATTACTATTATTACACATGCACGGGTTTCTATTTGATCGCCATTTTATATTATTCTTTGGTATATTTCAAATACACTCTTGATGATGATTGTTAAATTTCATTCATATAATCATATTGTAGATACCACCACCATATATCATACCACCTAAATATATTACGGTGGTGGTGCTAATGTACTCGTACATTCTCCAAAATAGTGGGAAAAGATGTACAGGTTATGTATATTTTTGGGGGTACTGCCGTTAAAAGAACTAACAAAAGGGAGTAAAATAGAAGAAGACTCGTTTTGGCAACAAGCCTTCATTTCTTGCATACTTGACATCACTCTCAATCTCCATATCTCAAAATGATTCTCCAGTGTCGCAACATTTGCATTCATTGAATGAATGAATGAATGAGTAAGTTGTCCTTTTTCCTCCAAACTGTTTGCCTGTTTAGCTGGTTCCTTTCTCTACACACTTTCCCTGTGATTCTGTCTGGATCTTGGTCCAAAAAGTTTTCTCTATCTTGTTCTCGCTTCCTTTCCCTCCCTTTTTCTCTAAATTTATTCTTTGTCTGTAGCCTTTTACTTTAGTTACTTTGTTCAACTATATCATTTTCTTCTGCACTAAAGGATGCCTTGCACGCCCTGTAGTCTGACTCTCATTGTAAAATACCGTTTATTACTGGGCGGTTGAGGAGGACGGGAAGGTTGATACTACCAGCAGCAGTCGTCTGTAGACAACACCAAAAAACAGACCTTCCTTCTCCCAACCAGACATTTATTTCTTCCGTGAAGGAAGAAACACATTGCTGGGAAGAAAATTCATTCATTCACTCCCTGAGATGCTAATATGCAAGTAATATGAGTTGGTTTCTAACCTACGCTTGCCAGGTTAAATGTTTTTTTTCTTTCTTTTTCTTATTTTCTTAAAAAATACGCGAGTCTCTGTGTGCCTGTGCGTGTGTCGTGCGAGCTCTATAGGAGACAGAGTTTAAATTGAAGCGAAGCAAGCTCCTGTCGAAACAAAGGAAATAAAAAATGCCAAGAGACTCAAATTTGGCACTTTCCAGTGGTTTCTTATGAAAATGCTTAACAGAAAATCCCCAAAGACACATAAACAGAACCAAAATATTTTTTCCAAGTATGAACTTGCATAATAATATTACGCATACACCTTTCAGTTCAAAACTTACTTAGACTAATTTGTAAAAATGGTGAGACTTGTTTTGTAATTTTTGTAAAAAACATGCTCCTATTTCTAGGTTGAAATAAGAAAAAATGAAAAAACTTAAGGAAACTGTAATGAGCATAGATATGTTCCAGCAACAGTATGGACGAAGGGCGACGTATGTATATCTCGATCCGGTTAAAAATTTTGTAGTTTGAGATTTTGAGCAAAAGTAAGTTAATCGATGGCGTAAACGTGGAGTTTCTCCTACTAATGATCGTTAATCTTGGACAATAATTTGATCGTTATAGGTTGCCAAAATATTTGTCTTGTGTGGTGAACTAGTTTCTTGCAAAGTGCTATAGTTTTTTTTGTAACAACTCTTTCAATGGTACGGGTTACATGGTGACCGTGCCAAGATACTGTCATGGTTATGCTAATGCAAAGGAAAAAAAGTGAAAAATATGAAGCACGTAGTCAGTTTCTCAAAAGTAGCCTACATTTTACACCGACTGTGAATATAAAAAGATAATGCACTTCATTTGTCACTTTTCCTCTGTTCGTCTTACCTTTAAACAAATCCTCCACATCCGCAACCGGAGGGCTGGAGTCAGCAACCACAGCCGAATTGAATTCAAGGAATCCAAAAGTGAGGGTTAAAAATGCGATACACCATATTGGAACTGGAAACACTGTTGGTCGTGCTTTGGAATGATGATTGAATGACCAATCCATTCCACGGTTGGTCCTAGTCAGTCTGCAAATAATAAAAATAGATACAAAAACATTAAATAAATATCAAACTAAAATAATAATAATAACCTTGAAAATTGCAATCCTCTACTAATTCATATATGTACATTTAAACATCAATGCATTATAAGTTCAGCCATGCTCATGATCATCATTACAAGGCTACAATCTGTGGCTCTTTTGTGATAATAAGTTATTAAGCCAGGATTGCAAGCTCAAACATTTTTATATTCTGATTTTTTCTTCATATCTGTTGCCAACTGCTTGTTCAGCAGAATGAGCAACATCTCCGAATTTGCTTTCAGTGCTGCATAAAACATAATAAAAATTCTTCTTACTAGCTGTCTGACAAATCACTATTAAATGGCATCAATAGTTTCGTATGCCATGCACATAATAATATTTTGCACACATGCATACACACGAACAAATAATGATAATGCTGCAAGAGACTCCAACATTACCACAACGACCATTTTACATAATAGATTTGCCATTAGCTGACAAACTACCAGATAAATGAGAACAACCTAACATTGTACGAATATTCGAAAAATGTAATGTGTACGAAAAAAATCTGATCATGTCACTCACTATACTCTTATTACAACTGCCATCAACCTTATCGTTTGTAAAATTCCATTTTACTGGCACTGGTTATTTTCTTCTGCGAAGAGATAACTAGTCCGTGGTAGTGGAAGTTTAGGTGCAGATACAGATATGAGACTGGTCAAAGCCATCATTATCATATTACTATAATTCATTTGATTCGCTCTTTTATGATATTCACTTTTTATTTCTTTTGCCAATATAAATATATATACATATATAATCATAACAGAGGAATCTTTCAACAATCGATTTTTTCATCAAACGTTCAGGGTTATAGCACTAATAAATTTGGATGATTAACAGCAGGAGTGAAAAGCAAGTAAAATCAGTCAACAGTCAAACGAGTCTGACTCAGCTATAAAATCAAGTAACTTATAGCATTTAGAGATTTTACGCATCTAGTTATTTACTGAAGGCTCCTTTGACGTGGTTTATATAGAAACGATTAAATGTAACAGCGTCATAAAACGTTAAGGGGAGAGAGAGAGAGCTACGACAAAACAAAGTATGTTTTCTTGACAAATTCTATTCCTTATTCTTATTATTCAGATAAGTTTAAGAAGACAACTTTAATGGAATAGAAGAAGACAGCTATAAGAAATAAGAGATAATATTATTTTCTACTTTGGGTCGAGTTGCAATTGTCAGAAAATATATATCGCAGCTGTGGGTAGAATGTATTTTCATTATTTGAGTATGTTGGTTGAAAAGTATAAATTGAGGACGGGTCGGGTGGCGCACTAAAAAAGTAAATTAAGCATACGTTACACATTTCAGATCAAAAGGAAATCTCCTTATTCCACCGAAATGACAATGGGGAGTGAAAACTCAAATTCATAATGGTAACTGTAGTGGAAAGTAATTAAAATTTGAGGAGTAATTAAAGCCGCATCAATATTACCCACTGTACAGAGATAGCATTCATTCCCATGGCTTGAAAGAGCGGAAAATAATATTTAGATTTGAATCGCTTTCAGCGATTGTTTAACCGATACAATATACTTGAGTTATTGTTATTTTTGAATTCGCATTTCTCGAGTTTCGAAATAAAAGTAGAACCAGAACCAAGTTCATCAGCCGAAAGCATTATTCATCAGAGATTCATCAAAAGCTTCCATACACACACAAAAAATACATATAACTCAAATATAAAGATCATGTTGACGAGTATCAACATATTATCAGGAGCCGATATGCAGTGGTAAATAGTACGAGAATTTGTGAACATCATCATTATCATGATAATCACCACAGTTGTCTTTGTCATCCCTCGCTATTGTTCTGTGTGACACTTAGAAGTCTTTTCAAAAGTAATCTTCACTCAAGGGTTCCGTCTCACAGCACAGTAAAAAGAAATTACCACCGCATCAGACCACTGAAGTATTCATGTATAATGGCAGCAGCACTCATTCTTCGAACTACATCTCGTGGTGCTGCTGCTCCTCTGATGATGATGAAGATGAAAAGTAGAAAAGAGAGCAAACCGGAGCAAGCAAGTTAAAAGAGATCACAAACAGAGAAGAGGAGAGTGAGTGAAGAAAAAAGATTTTTTGTTCCAACTTCGTCACTACGTCGATACTTACACCATTACACTTTTGTGTATAGCCAAAAATTGTATAATAATGACAGTAGCGTTTATCTATGTGTGTCTACTATGCGTTTCGCCTAAAGGGAAACTAGCTTTTCACTGTTGCTCCTTTTGTCAGTCACTTTATTTTTTTCGTTTGCAGAGGACAAACCGCTGTGCGGAAAGTGACACAGGAGGAGGTTGTAGCATAAATGTAACTGCTGCTGATATACACTTATACTCTTGTCTGTACTACGTTCACTCCAAAAATTGCATAAAATGAGCAACAAGGAAGCTTGGAAACATATTCAATGTCATTTCCATTTAAGTGACGACGGTGGATGATGTGATGATGACGGTGGAGGAAAAACAGAGTATGGAATGAAGATGACTGTGGTGGTGGTGGTGGCAGGCAAGGAAGGAGGGAGGGGTATTGATGGTAATGGAGTATGAACTTAATTTTTAGTGAAATGAAAAGACAAGCTTCTGGCTGAATAAACTCATTTCGAGTTGTAGTCAACTTCGTTTTGAGCAACAACAAAAAGAGTTGTTCTGCCAAAGCAAGGAGGAAAATATGTACACGGAAATCACAAAATAGGGAAAACATCTTCAGTGAGGTTGATGACTATGATGATGTTGATTGTTGGTAGAAAAAAATGCAAACACAATGTTACAACAATGCCTACATAGAAACATCATCTACTTTTTAGCATGTACTCATCTGCAGGCACCACCAAAAAACCTTAATGATATATCCTTCGCTCATTACTAGCCAAGGCGAATATCATCACAGCAAGTATAACAATATGTTACATTCAACTTTGCCAGTTAATAATTGAAGGTACCTTTGGATTACCCGTCGGTGTTGGTGGTAAATTTTTACGAAATATTTATGCTACAATTCCCACTCGAAAGTAATGACTATGCCCTAGAAACGTCTTGTGCTCCACTCGCTGATGCCATTCATTTTTAGTTTCACGAAATATATAACGCATTTTAGAGCAGGCATTTTGGAACAACCAAAAAGCAGCAGCAAGCATTTGTGCAACTGCACCAGCAAGATACTACACATACCCACGCCATTAACATTTTGAGGTACTGCAATTTTTTAGTCAAAGTTAATCAATTCAATTATTAAAAATGGATGGAATGTTTATGAGAAGAACCACAGCGTAAATAATTTCTAATGGTGCTGCAACAGTCATTCTCTGTTATTTTTATGCCAAGATAATCTTTGCGGCCGCTGTAATAGGCATAATTATCACGCCAAATGGATGGCATATGTCAGGTTTCAAGGTACAACAAAGTGGAAAGGTAGGTAGGGCAAATGTGATGATCATGATGCGTCTTACTCAATTATCCTTTGAATGTTTTCTCTCCCATCTGATGAAAGGACAAGAGGGATGCTTTGGTAGTTTAGAACAAAAGAAGTGGAGGATGATCTCGAGCACAAAATGAAATGCGAGAATGGGAAAGGGCACTGTATATACTAGAGAGATCACAACTCTTACACAACAAAAGTTGCTTTCTCTTTTTTTCGCTGATGCTGCTGTAGTTGTCGAGCAGGTCTGGGAGATCTGCAAAGTGTCATAGAAAAACTCGTCTGCACTCACTCACTCCTTCTGCCTTCGTGAATAATTAAAACCTGTGGGACATGCAAATAGGAACTGGGAATTGTGAGCTTGACAGCGTACACAGAATTGCCAGTTTTTGTGCTTGTTATACCAATGAGTGTCGTATGTTTTCAGGGAAACCGAGGTCGTTGTAGTTCTATTATGAGCAACAGTGCTTGAAAATCTAAGGAGAAAATGGATGCATGCCGCATAGCACTTGCTAGTGGTAATAGACAAAAAGGGGTAAATAGGAACACATAGTCAGTTTAAAAAGGTAGTAAAATAATATTCAAGGGAAATTGGAGATGCTCACACGAAAGGAAGTAGGTAAGGATATTATGAATATGTGTATGGCTTTTTTTTTGCATTTCACTTCCCGTGAATGCGAAATGATCATGTGCATGCATGATATATGCAGTGAATGTACAAATGTGTGTAAATATGCACCTTTTCAGTGCTGCTCTGTGTACATGAAACGAGCGAGCACTTAAAAATATGAGACACAGAGGCCGAACTACACTTTTTTTCCAGAGATATTCAGGGGAAAATAAGAGCTTGTTTTTGCTTGGCTGCTGCAGCAGTAACATAGTTTGTTGTATATCGTGTCACTGTTTTTGTTGGTACTGGCAGAAATGCGAGATGAGAGAGAAGAAGTAGAGACGTAAAAAAGTACAAGATCATGTAACAAAACTGGTGCCCTACATTCTCAAAGAACATAATATATATATACAGTCGTCACATGCATTTACGTTTGCTCTTGTTCACGGTTGCTCTGTTGATAATAATTTTATGAAGCCCTTCACCATGAGTTTTTCCACTTGGTTGGTTCATTCTTGTCATCTAGTTGTTCCTTTTTATCATGTATCCTGTTTTCGTAATATTTTATGTGACTTTCTATTTCGAACGAATCTCAGAGTCTATATGACAGAACCACTCATAAAATCATGTAACCGTTTGAAGTATAGCATGCTATTACGAAGTCACTCTGATTCAAAATGTATGTAATTTTCGCCATGTATTACCATAATACACGACAATCCTGTCCAAATAGCTTGTGTACAAGGCTGGTGCTGACTAAGGAGAAAGGTGTATATTTTTGTACTAATGCATATTACAAGTCACGCGTTGTAGCAGGCGACCGAAATAAAATGTATGTATGTATGAATCCAGGAACTGTTTATTACCGAAATTCGGAAAATTTTCGTTAGAAAGAATGCTTTGCTCCAAAAATAAGTGCCAAGCAAGCTCGTTGGAAGTATATCCCTATAAAAGGGGAGAAATTATTTTCCAACTGAACGGCTTTCCATGTGGATTAGTGTTTTCATCTTTTGTACTACTGATTGATGTCGTAATTCCTGCTGTATTTGACCAACTTTAGGCTATATAATATAATGAGGACAATGAAACCTTACTGTGCCAATAACGACTGTAAAGACAATAGAGAAATCAGAAAGTTCAATCAGCGCAGCTTATTAACTGGTAAGGTGCTGCACCTACGACGCTTTTATTCGTTGATCGTTTCAGGTCTCACAAAATGGCCACTTGAATGAAATTACTTTCCATGTTACATAATACATATACTCCAAAGTGTATGCTAATGCTCACAATATATATTCATTCTGGTTGACGAGTTAGATTTGAAAAGGTAACGTGGCGAAAAATTAACAATTGGGGAATAAGTACTGTCATAAACTTGGAGAGAGTAGTGCCCTTGCATTTTGATATTTCCCTTGACACATATCAACGTTTACTGAAGCCTACTACGGACTACCTACTCTACTCTGCCTCTTATTGAAGTAAAACATTAAATGGAAGCTGGAAAGCGGCAATGGCGGCAGCACCATCACCAACACAACAAGAGCCGCACTCATAATTAGTTTCTGGAAACATCATCAAAAGAATCAACTATTTCCCAAATGTGTCGTTCATTGTTTAATAATAAAAAGACGACTATTGTGCAACACAAGTAACCTCACTACTACTTCTGCACACACCACCACTGGATACCAAGTTACATCATCAGAGCTATCACAACCAGCTAGACGACAAACAGAGCAGCGAATAGTTCCAGAGAGTGAGCATGCAGGCTGGCAGGCTGGCTGGCAGTGTGAGTGTCACGTCAGAAAACAGGGTTTGATGTAAATCAGAAAACCGTCGGATGTGTGATGGGATACAAAAAATATGGAAAGAGTTCCTCTGTTTTATGTTCTGTCTTTGAAAGGAATGTAAAAAGCTGAGAATTTTATGGTCACGCACGCCATAAATATAACAGATATAGATGGGTACAACAACAGAGGAATGGATGCGAGAGTGAGAAATGACAGTGTGTTTTTTTATTAGTCGGGAATGCATCATGCCATGTTGAAAGATACGCTTATTTAATAACAAAAGACTAGAGCTTATGTTTTTTTTCAGGGAACGGATACGCCCACTCACAAAAAGACGAGTAAATGTTGACACAAGAAAACGAATAAAGGAGTAAAATTGGATGAGGAAAGAAAGCGAGCATTGTGAAAGAACGGAAAATAATAGGCAAGGTATGCGTTTTCCTGATCTAATGTGATCACGAAAGGGTACAAGAGAAAGCTAAGGAATGAGATCCAGACAGTAGACGAGCCAGCAGAGAGGGAAGAGAAACAGAAACTTTTTGTGGTTGTTGTAACACTATTACATGCAACACCGATTGAGTCAGATATAGCCCTACGAAAAACAACAAAGGACAACACGTGCCTTTATACCAGATTCATTTAGATCCATTCTTCTATTTTTTCCTCCATTTTTTTCCTTTTCCATCCACCACCACCACTTCATAATATGCACGGTGAATAATAGTTACTGACTACCTATATACCTACGCATTCATGTTTGCGTATCTCACCACCACCTCTATATCGCATCACCTAGCCACCAAAACACCATATTGAGCTGCTTAAGGCAAGAGTAAATAAGTTAAGTGTGGCTGAGCTCAGCTTTTACTTTTTTACCATCCTCATCCTCTCCAGTTCTCCCTGATCGCTTTACTTATACATCTACCTAAATGCCAAAGACTTTTACCAACCAACAACACCAGCCATTTTTTTCGTCCTCTGAGTAAGTTGAGTAGGCAAATCAAAGAAAATCCAGCTCGCCGGCTCATCCAACATGTGCCACCATCCAAAAAACAGTATCACTCACTCACTCTCAATGGAATGCCTAATTTTCTGTGTTACTTTATGTGCATTTTTTACAGTAAACAATTCCATCCTAAAAAACTTTCTCGCTCAGAGTCCTCTGCGTCTTGGTGGAACTCTCTGATACACAATATATTCTACTTAGAATTTTGGGATATTAGAGATTCCATGCTTTCTTTATTTCTAAGGATTTGGGGGGAAAATAGAAAGAACTGGTAAATATAGGTGAGGGTATAGTTATACGGAAAGGTAGGTAAAATAGGGATCATGGAAGAAAGATTTTCATGAGTGAGGAAAGGAACAATGCACACATGGATCAATGAAAGGGAAAAGGAAACTCCTGATTTCCACTGTTTTGTAATTCCACTACTTTTAAGATCCGGAGACTCGGAAGATGTAGACAAAAGTAGCTTGTGTGTGAGAGAGAGAGAATAATAAATCCTGTTGGAAAATAGATTCTTCGTCAGAGATAAATACAAAAACGAAGTTAATGGGTAACCCAAATCTTTATTAGGATAGGATACTATCGGGATGCCATTATTAGTTATCTCATACAATACGTACAGAAAGAGTAAAGAAAAGACGAGCAAGAAAGAAGTCTGTCTTGTTGATCTTGTTGCTGCCGATGTTGTTGATGATCATGTCTCTTTATTTTGTGAGCTTCTCTTCACAATGCATTCTTCTTCCCAAACAAAATTCATTACGAAATTACAAAAGGAGTAAATCCTTTACCGAAACAGTTCCATCAACATTGCAACCATGTTTTATTATCGTAAAAAAGCTAGTGTTTGTATTTCAAGGCTGCACCCATTTTTGCAGTATTTTTGTACCGAGTACAAATGGTATAAAAATAGACGTTTTAACAAGATGTTGTTCTAGCTAACTGAACAGGATTGTGGGAGTACAATGCTCTGACGCTGGCGTATTTGTAACGCTGTCATACTACCATCGTCTTTCAAATTTGCATTTCTTAATAGAACAATAAGCTCTTAGATTCGATTATTCTAACGGAACGTACACATGTTCTACATTTAATTTAACTGGCTACAAAGCAAAATGTTTTGAAACTGTAACAAAAACACATTAAATTGGAAATTGGAAAGTCGATACGTAACTAGTTGACATAATAGGCATCTACTACTTGTTTCTTCTATACTTGACTTTCCCTGTCCTTTCCAGTCAAATAAATCAACGCACTAATTTACCAACAGCATTTCAAACGGGTTATCATTATTATATGCCTATTTAGTTTAGCATTGTCGTGACACGTGGAGTAGCTACATTTTATTTGCAATTGCCTGAAAAAATCCACTAGCTTAGTAAACTAAATCCTAGCTTGCCTTGCAATAAGTCAAAAGGCAGTTGGGTACATACATACATAATATGTCATGCCATGTTCCTCTAAACTGCATATAATACACCGCGCATTTATATGCTCGAAGAGAAAATTAATCCACTTTTCAAAATTTCATTTTATTTTGAGGAAAACAAGTGAATGACGGAAGCAACTGTTGAAAACTAATTTGGCACATACAAGTTACTTAAGTAGAGACTTTTTTCTAAAAAATGAAAGCTTCTCGTAATATTTTATTTGTGGACGTGTCAGTGGTAGTTGGTAGAGTAGAAGTAGGTGAAGGATGGAAAGGTACTAAGGTACGCAACAAGATGAAACGAGGAACAAGAAGTGAGTTGTCCAATTTACTACTACTTTTCCTTCCGCCTCTTTTCTCGCGTAATGCCTCTCAACCGCCTCTTCATCTTTTCTCATCACCATCCTGCCAAAACTACGAGGAAAGTATATGCAAAATCCATAAAACTCAAAGGCAATGTACTCAAAGTAGTGGGAACATTTCGTAACAGAGGATTTACTCACCTTCCACTCAAGCCGAAAAAGGGTTTATTGATATAACCTATAAGTGTACAAGTTATATAAAACACATTGTAAATATACACACGTAACTAGGAATAAACTATGGCTATAGAGAAATTTAGTTTATAAATAGACATTTTAATGTTATTGCCACAATTTCTATGATCCATGAGTTAGTTTGTGTTTGTGTGTGTGTTACTCCCACGCACTATGAGACTGACGAAAGCAAACAAAGTTTTCCAAGGTTTGCTTCATTTACGTCAAACGCTCACTTTTAATGATTGAATCGGTAACTTGAAACAATAAATTTAATACAATTTTCCAGCACTTTTGATCATCTATCAATTGCTTTGCTGCTGCTTATATATGTCAAAAACTCCGATGAGTCAGTTTTTCTTGGTGTCAAAAACTTAACGTTTTAAGACGTGAGTTTTTTTATCTGCTGTAAAATGTAACCACTTATTTTTGTGATAAAGTCATAAAATAAGTGTGACAGACGAGCAGAAAATGAGAAAAAGCACGACTTAAGTAAAGTTGTTGTTCTAAAAGTGGCTAAACTATTTCGCTTAACGGCACAAATTTCGACGAGGGAGATAAAAAAAACCAATGGTTTTACGGTAGTTAGGGCATCCCAATGAGCAATTAGTCAGCCCAGTAAAGTAGATATTTTTTACATTTATTTACTACTCAACTCTGTGGGAGATGTGTAAATAGACTTTATGGCTTCAAGTGTGTTTGTACGGAATGTGAACAAGAGAACGTGAGAAAATGTCAAATATTAAAGTATAAAAAAATCAGCAAACATGTCTACATTGACATATTGAAAAAAGGAATGCACTCTCTGCAGTTGCTTATATTATTCGCTTGTTGTAGCGAACATGTCTGCACTTTTATTACAGAAGACTATAAAAACGACGGCACTTACTACGTTTCTTTTGTAACTGATCATGTGGAATGCGTGGAAAACATATTCTGCATCCAAATCTCTTGGTAATAATAACGTCACTACGTGGGGCTTTCATTTACAACTCTAAATTTACAAGGAACAAATATTATCGGCTTCTATGCTTTTTTAAACCATCTACTGAACTGGCATCAGACTTTACATAAATCAAAAATTATTACAATTATTCCGCAAATAAAACTTGTGCAAAAACTGCAAGCCTATTACAATTTGCAATCATTCTCAGGATATCATATTTCATTGAAATGCCCCACGTACAAGAGAAAAAAGTAAGCGAAAAACAGTAAAGTGAGTTTAAAGTTCAAATGCAAAGGGGAAATATTCTGCATGTTTTACTTTTAAGATTAAACTAGACTAGACTCTTATCTTAACTATTCTATCACAGGAAACATAAATGTATGCATATAGACTTCTGTTTATTACTTCTCATATTATTACTGCGAGAGTTGTCCTGTTGCAAGTTACCTTCTTTTTCATCGGTTTTTAGATAATAATGTCCTTGTAAAAAAGTAGAAGACTTTTCCACTAAAATTTTATACTTTTTATTATAAATAGATACAAGCAAACAATGTATACCGAGCATAAACCTTGAGATGAAAACAAAAAAAATCTCATTTTAGAAAGAAGTAGTAAAAACGAAGCTCGTTCATCTGTTGAGACTCTCTGCTCATATTTCCATGTGCCTATTACAGACTATATATTAAGAGTCATGTTTCTCAATGGATTATTATTATACTTTGTGCATATGATATCCTCCCTCATTTTTATACTTCCTTCTGCCTCTTCTTTTCCCTTTCATAATATATTATATTATTTGGTTCAGGGTTGCAAGATGAAGTAGCATGCCCACTTAGCCAGATCACTCCAGTGACGCAGGCAAGTGTGTATTTTTTATAATAGAGTAATAGCACAAATAATAGGAATGTCGTAAAAACTCATAAACTCGCACTCCCACAAAACACAAACTCAACTTTTCCATATCCATGACTGCCAGTCACTCAAGAGTGTGACACATTTTGTGTCCCTTATTTTTTTCTTTTTCTGTTGCCATCCTCATCATCCAACTCTTTGCTTATCTTGTCACACAAGCATTCATGCATTAACGCTCACTACTTCATGCTGTATGCCCAAAGAAGATTCTAGTAAAAATATTTCTTCTTCTACTTATGCGCATTTTCCCATTCTAGCCTACCTCCTCTTTTCTAAATAATACAAACTAAGACATCATCATAATGATAATACAAAAGTATAAAAAAATATATGATTTCACTATAAATCTATACACTTATAAGTGGAATGAAATGAAAGGCCACTTGATCTACTGCATCAGAGAGAAAAAATATGAGTGTGAAACGAAGCTCAGCGCTCCAATTTTTTCTCTACGTCCTTTGCTTTGAGGAATAATGGAGGTGGGATGGGAAAAGAGTGTGTTTGAGCGCAGCCAAGCTACTTATATCACAGTAAATGTAGAGCTTTAACGTTGCCCTGGTCGTCGCTCGTAAAGTGTCACATGCAAAAGTTCAAAGAAACATGAACACTTTTTGCCGTATAGTCATGGAATCTAATGGTAATAATGATAGTAGTGGAATTGGAAGAGATGCCCCATAACGTTTATCATATCATGTGGTTATAAATATGCGTAAAATGCATATACTACACAAACCGGGTAACCGCCATGCTTTCAAAGATATATGAGATTCAAAAGATTCTCTTCCAGAACTTGAGGCTTAGCACTAAACAACTTCCTTACTCATAGTTTTACGCTGCTTTTATTCGCCAAAGACCATTTGGTTGACTTGTGAATTAAGGTGATAGCAGCAGCACTGCTGCTACTAAAGGTGCCTTTTTCTATACATACATGATTCATATTAAGTAGCTGGAATGACATAATATCTAGTGCTGAGTGCAAAAGTATAGCACTCTGTATTTGTATTTTTGGTAATATATGGTAGCCCAAGTTTCTCTCTGGCTGTTACACCGCTATCGCTGTAAAAGATGAAGATGACGTGAAATGCAGAGAGAGGAAATAAATGAGGGAACAATTTTCGACTCACTTTTCTTGCCACCACCACCATCACCACCAAAAGTGTATTTATTACAGAAGTAATAGTAATACTGCCAAATCCACTCACTATGACAAATTTTCACTCTTTTAGTTATTATTATTACATGTACGTGTTTAAATAGCTTTTAAACTTAACAACTAACTTTTTAGGAGTCGAATAATTTCTCCCCCGGATATATGGTACGTGGAGAAAAAAACAGGTAGATTGTATAAATCTCAATAAGCATAGAGGTAATAACAGTAGTAATAATATTCTTGTTTAATGTAGTTTAGTCCTCCCTAACAACACATCTTTATGTCTATATTATATTACGTTATGTATCTTATGTATCTTTATTTGTACGTAAACATAAAAAACTCATTTTGAGTGGGTAGCTCAGTTGAACAAAGTTATAGTTTTTGTGTCGTTAATAAAGTGTATCAAGAAGAAAAGAGAATCCTTTCTTTCTCTCAAATCTCTCTTCTAGTACATAAGCGTAGGCTATTCGTTGCCTGTTCAGTACGTACTTCTATCACTATTTTTTATACTTTTTGACTTTTCAGTTTAACTTCTTAATTTTACTTTATTGACTAGAGTTTTTTTAAAAATGTAAAGGGTGAAGGAAGGGAGAGAAAGAAAAAGTGTACAGCCTACACAAACACGAGTAAAGAAAGTACGTAGCGGCGTTGGTGGGAATGAGAGTTTCTCTTGGTAACCAAGCTAATAATACTACAAATGTACAAAGCTTTGAGTTTTAACTTCGTATTATAGTTGTGACGTATATAAAAAAAATTTATAGACCATCATATCATTACGTAAAGTTTTTACTGACTTTCAATGAACCAATGTATGTACACCCCAAAGTTGGCCTTTACACCCTTTCTGACTCACAAGTCGCGCTGCATCTTTTACAAAACCGTCATAGCTATAAACTAAATTTTTCCTTAGCTCCAGCAGCATCAATGACTGTGTAGATACTGGTACAGTATTTTGCGTGTTTGTGAACAAGCTCAACAATTCCTCACTTTTTCCCCTCCCACTTATCTCCTTCTTTTTTTTACTTTCCGGTCTAAATTTTTAATGTCACACAATTGGAACATTCGAAGGAACAGGAATGTTTCATCTCATTTTCAACAGTACCAAAACTAATACTTTTTTCATCCAACTTGATGTGAGTTTAAATGATGGAGGAAGAGCCTCCAAGCAACCAAGTAAGCAAATACCAACTTTATTTATATATACCTACATACAAACATATTACATGCCTATATTTATGCAACCTCTTCATAAAGAATTACATTTTTCAAACGAAGGATTCATTGCCAGGAATAATATGTAATATTATTAAAAAAGAGAAAGAGAAACGTATTGTCTGACTGAGAGAATTTCCTTGCACATCGCCTCCACACACACTCTCTCAAAAACCAACCTTTTTCTCTGTCTGGAGGAGTGAAAGAGACAGGCAATGATATTGGGAGGTCCCTGAAACCATCAACACCACCATCATCAACCACCGTTGTCACCACGAAAATAGTCTGTGTGAAAGAGACTGCAATCTTCTTCTACGTCTTTAACAACAGCGGCACAAGGGCAACGCAGAGAGAACAACAACACTTGCACCACCACAATGTCAACTCAACTCTTTTTACATATTTCATGAATGAGCATACATACAAGGTTTATATATTTATGCATGTGCATACACATGTCTGCTGCATAGGTATTTATGTAAACACGTATTTATATTATTATTTTACCATTCCTTTTCAACCACTGCCACCAAGGAACAAAACTCGCTTTCAAAAAGGATGATGATGGCGCAAGTACTCAGCGATAGCTTTGGTGATATCACAAAAACACAATTTATATTACGACAACGACCAAAAAGCATCCAGCGAACTACACGACACAGAGAGAGAGAAAAAGAGACACAAAGACGCGCAGATAGAAAGACAGGCTGTGGTGGTAGTTGGAGTATACGTACTTAAGACCACTTCTTCCTTTTGTACTTAAGGTTTGTTGTAAGCTGATACTAAATACTAACTACTATCACAGCTTATTTATGTAAGTCGTAATAATGTCGCTTGGCTTGCTTGCCACTATTTATGTTATTTCCTGCTCACAAATGTACAGGCTCTTTCTTCGTATTTCTCTAACAGCATCTAATGTCGTTTTAAAAAGGAGAGAAATCCTTAGTAAGAAATGAGGAAAAAATGCAATATACTTTTTTTCTTTTGTTATCTAAATGTTAAATTTTTTAAACATTCTGAGTTGTTGTTGGATGAATGCGTTTACCACCCTGTGTCCAGGATGACAAAAAACGATGCAATTGCTTCCTTCCATTTTCACAGTTTTAATTTTTCTTCTTGTCTCGGAGCTGCTCATTGGAGCAAGGTCAGACCTTAACTCTTTCAACTTACATGACGAGTAAATGTGGTTCAGAGACAACGACGGCACGCCTGATGTCTTCAAAGACAGATATTTTTTTAAAAGGAGATGAGAAGAATCCAACCCTGTGATGTTGTACGTCTGGAATCTTTTCTACTTTCAATTTCCCGACTAGGTATAAAATTGGTTTGGGTATAAAAAAGAGAGCATTCCTTGACGATATGGTGACGATGCGTGCGCTGCTGCTACATCTGCTGTTGAGTTGCACTCGAGCGTTTTCATTGACACTTTCCGTTGAAAGAGTAGAAAAAACTGGATAGAGTGACATTACCGCACATATTGCATATGCTTTGGTAAGAGATGATAGAAAGGAAACAACAGTAGCACCGTTTATCGTGTCATACTGGTATAGATTCCAAGTGCTTTTTAGTCACACTTTCGGTAGTGCTCTCTGTGTTGTTGATATTCTAAAAGGCTTAATGGAGAATATATGTATTTCATAAAAACAAAGTTAGTATTTTCATGTCGTACGTCTCTCTTTTTTTCTAACACATTACACTTTAACTGTAGTATGCTTGCATAGATTTTAAAGGTGGCACACTGGTAGGAAGGTAGCCTTTCTACTTACTACTTTGAAAAAGCGTACACATCGGCATCAGCATCCACGTTTGAAGACATGTTTGTTGCATTACTCGCGCATCTCTTGAGATTACTTCCAAAATTCATACGTAAACGAGTGACAGGACGAGAGGCACATACCTTTACTGCTACTACTACACACATATTTTACTTCTATATTACACAGTACTCTACCACTTACGACATGTTTGCTACTTTTCTCGAGTAAAACATGTTTTTTATATATTTTGTAGACACTCCATCCAACAGAAATACATAATTCGTCATGCTGACATTCAGTCAATCACTCATCGCCAAACCATATCCTTGATAATATTAGTGATAATGATGGTATGCTATGAGTCAGTCTGGGATATATAAACTTTTTCTAGTTTTATATTCCATTTTAGTTAACGCGTTTATTTATTACTTTCAAAACTTTTCTGGATTGTGGTGAGACAGAAAGAAGAGATAGATAAAGAGAGTGAGAGAGAGACAAGGAATAGAAATTCCATTCCCGTTGCATACACTATTGTCAACAGATAATTTTTTAAGACGAGCAGTGCATAGCCAAAGTTGTAGCGTTGTTAAGCTTTATAATATGAGCAAGGCATGTACGCTATGTTTTATCAAACAAGTTATCAACCACTTACTTCTACGCGTGTATTTTTTGCTGGTATGACAATTAATAATCCAGGAATGCAGTCGAGTAACATTAATGTTATCGCATTTTCTCCATTACATATTTTCACTCGTCCTTAAATAATCATCATTTTAGTGTTTTTAATACTTGGATTGTTTTTGAACAAAATTATTACTTTTGGTTAACTAAAATGCATCAAGCCTGCTCATTAACAAATTGAATTTGAGATCCTGTACATTTTAATGTAATAATGAAATTTAACGCTTGACATTTGCAATGGCATAATTGACAAACATGTTATTTGTGCACATTCGAGTATTACACCATCGTTACTAAATACACGTTATATCACACATATTTTCTTCATTAAAAATAATTACTTACAAATATTGCACAATGTTTGCTCTGCCAGGAGAGAATGGAAAAATAATGTCAATGTTATGAATTTTCACGGTACAAAAATTATCTGCCTTTCTCCATTATGCCTGTTGTCAAACTTCTCATGCCATTATCTCGCAGCTATTTTTAAGCATAAATGATTCCATGTTGAAATTCGTGAACGAAAATGGAATGATGAGATAATAATCTCTTTTGCAAGTTGTACTTTCAACAAGCAAACATTTTTGCTCTCATTTTACTGAAACATGTTTTTCCTAAATGTGATTTCATTTCCTTTCTTGGAAAGGTAATATAGGTACATATTAGACAATGTGCTGCTACTGCTTTTCTAACAACTACCTAGTGCTACTGTCATGCACGATATTAATCGCCATGTCATGTGCAAATAAGAATAGACAATTTATTTTGATGCTGATGAAAAATCACAATAATTATCGTGTTCACAAAATGTAATATTCATACATACCAATTGTGACCTTATTTTGTTACAGTTCCATTTCCATATTTGTATCTTTTCATATTTCACCGGTCTTCCTCTTCAATTCCATTCTAATAACTTGTGTCATTTCGTAGGAGATGGATTGACAGCGCGGATCTAATATGATCTAGAAGATATTACAATATCATGTATGGTAAACCCACGTTGCAAATGACTTTTTTTTGCCATACCCGACGACTGTCAGGTAGGAAGTAGCAATGTTGAAGTGGTGGCGTTGGCAAACTAACATTTTATGTTTACTTTAAAAAACACGCAAGGACAGAGAGGCATTGAGGGAAAAGCAAGGGCTTTCTCATTCTCAATTTTTTGCGCTTCTCACTCCCAGTCACAAAGTTAGACAGTCCGAATCAGAGTCACACTACACATTGAGACAGTTTACTTGACTCTTCGCGTTTGTGTCTTGAACGAATCCCTTCTTGCAATCTGTCTGTACGGTAGTAATATTATATAAAATATTATGTAAAATAATACCAAATAATATATATTATAGCGGCGGCAGCAATGATAATAATGATGCGGTGGTAAGTTCAGTGGTGGTGGTATAGTAGTAGCAATACGTATTAGCAGACAAGAGTGAACACATCTTAGCCTTTGATCATGAAAAACAGCGTGACACACCACACCGCATACTAATTTACTTTGGTTGTCTTTAATATAATCAAGTTTTTTCAAAGGAAAAAATATATATCCCTCTGCTCCAACTTGTTCCAATCTCACACGAAGAAGAAGAACACTCACTTTTCCCATCATTTCACGCATGAGTGCATATATTACTTTACTTACTTAAGATTACAACCATATAAAACTTTGCTTGTTGGCTGTGTGGTGGTGCGAGTTTGGTGGCAGGTAGTAGGCAGCACACAGAAGACGGAATAAATGGATTGCGCTCGACCACAGGGCAGATTACAAATTTCGACGGGCAGAGCATCACTTTGAAACCTTATCCACCTGAATCAGTTTTTTACGCT
>JAHZMV010007061.1:0-20916 GCA_027743765.1 Coecobrya sp. COE2
AAATTGGCAAGATCTGTACAACAACACAATCAAAAACAAACCAACAAATTAGCCATGTATCCCCACCCCCTCATCAAATCCTTTACAACTCACTTTATTTTTTAAAAACCAACTTGTTTCACCTCCACCACCACCATCAAAATCACACTCTCACACTCCACACACCTCACTCTCAATTTCCTCTTCCCCAATTCCAATTATCTCACTCAATTAACTTCTTCTCCAAAATCTTTATCTTTTCCAGTTAAAATAAACCTCCACTTCTTTCTGTCCGATTAACCCTATCTCTCTCTCTCTCTCTACTTACCTAATTACACCAAACTAACTTACTTTAAACTATACTACTACCACCACAATCATTACTTTTCCCCATGATCATTATCTCATCCCCATTAACAAAGTTACAGTGAAAAGAAAAAAACTAATTAACAATTAAAACTCATCCTTATTCTCTCAGTTTCAAAACTATATATTATGCGGCTGTTCCTCTCTTCAACTTTTAAAAAACCAGCCAACTTTAAAAAGCCTTACAATTTAAAACTCTTTTTCTCGCCGCTTTTCTTGCAAGCGCTCTCACTAAAAATAAACTACAATTAGTTAATTTTGTGCCGTTAAAAAAATTATATATCAAGTTATTATGAAAAAAAACGATGACAGATTTATATATAGTTTTTGTAGTGTGTCCTGCTGGTTGGTTGGGTAAATGTTGATGTTCCGTACCGACGACTGCGGACCAGAAAAAAAAAGATGAGCGGAGTGAAATGAAGTTTTGTGCGAATGTTCCGTTTCTCGGCCGCTGCTACTCTGCAACAGCTATTATTATTATGACGACGAGACGAATAAGAGAGAAGCCTGTTGTGTGATATGACGGGGCACTACTATAAAACTCCGTTCAAAGCTGTGCACAGACTGTCTGTGCAAAGGCAAGAGCTCTGAGAGAGTAAATGTGTGTCGTGAGTTTGATTGCTGAGCCAACCAGACGCGACCAGCAGAGGAATTTTCACAGATTTGAACAAGTTTTTAGGCAGGGAAACGGCAGGGAAAAGAGAGACGGAGGAACGGTGTGCTTCAGATTTATTAGGAATGGATGGGGGCATTCATTAGTGGGGAGGTGGGAGGATTTTGGGGTAGATGGGGTAGTTTGATTTGAGAGGGTTTAGGGTTTTTGGAAGGTGGGGGTGGAAAAATGGGAGGGTGCGGAGGGAAATATGGATGACTCCAATTTGATGATGAGGGTGCAAAAAAATATTTTTTCAATAAAACATGATCGGATCGGATATGGGGAGGGAGTGGTATTAATAATTTTTGATTTTTGATGATGATGCTCATGTAATAAACCGGTAAGTTTATAGCTGCATATAATTTTTTTGCAGTTTGATTTGCAAAAAAAATAATTATGGGTGCGGAAGAGAGATGATCTTGTTTAAGGCTTGCATTTATTATATAACAGTTTTTTTTTCTGATGAATCCTCATAATTCACATTGGTTTCTGGTTTTTTATGAGGTGTTGCATGTTGCATTCATTTCTTTTGCTGCCGCCGGACATGTGATGAGCAAAGTTTATTTCCATTGAATGAGTGGCATTTTTTATAAGTGGATTTTGCCACAAAAAAAATGCATACGCTTCCTCGTAAATATTTAATAAGCTTACAACTTTAACTAGTCAAGTGGTCATTCAGTTATTTTCCTCCGGAGCTTTTTTCTATTCAATGCGTAAAGCACGCAAGATTCAAGTATTTACCAAAAAAAAACTGCATATTACTCTATATACCGGTGGTGTGTGTGAATGAGGATTGCCCATCATTCATAATGATATGAATGACTAAAAGTTGATCGAAGTAACGCAGTTAACGCAGTACTCACACATAATCGGAGTACATATTTTGACAATGATAATATGAATGATGATGATGATGAAGACGATTATTATGTAACTATTTCAAAAGATAATAAAAATGGGGCACTAAGAGAAATGTTGAGGTAGTAGTAGCTGCATAACCAACTACTAAAAGGGTTAAGTGTTTGCTGCTGACTTATGATGGGAGTAGTGACTAGAGAGAAGCAGTTGTGACGCAACGCTCACATTATTAACCTCTGTCTCTAAATACAATACATAAAATGTAGAGAGAGAAGAGAGTGAGTGTTGCGGCAATAGAAACAAAACCAGATTTTCTACCTTGGTTTGTCCAACACTGCAAACTCATCATCATCGTCATCAAACCCATCTCATCACTCATCATCATCAGCCTTTACAAGCTACAACCTTGTCCATTTTTCCAATTTGTGCACAGGTATTGCAATAGAGAGTTCCACCATTGATTATTATTACTACCTGAAAGACTTTGCCATCTCATCTCGCTTCTCCTGCTTTAAAGATTTGAACATGATCTGTGTTATCCTCCGTACTCACTGATCTACTCCTGAATGAAACGTAGTAGTCATCCTCATCATCATCACCTTCTCCCCAATCCATATCCATTATAATAATATATATTTTTGTCCCAACATAAAAATCCTAATCCAAATCCCATTTATTTTATTAATACCATTCTACCTATTATGATTATGATTACGATTACTTTACATGGCCAGCGAGCATTTATGTGGCTCATGTGTGTGCAAGTAAAAATAAAAATCATCATATTTATTTATCATCATATTTTCTTGTAATATTTTTTTTATTACTGCGCGAACCAGCAGCACCGCAAGCGCAATACTAACTTGTGAGTGAATGATAGCTTGCCATTTTATTTTGCCATTCCCTTCACCAAAACCACACAGGAGGAGGAGAGGAATTCTCCACGATAATGGTAGTAATAATAAAGTCATAATAATATCAGTAATTTCCATGTACACACTCACAACACACACGAGAGTTGTTGTACTTACCACAAAGACCGTTTTATAAAAAGGAATCTCGAAACTGATCATCAATTATTACTCTATGCTCAAGTAGTACTCATTTTCATGTGTGTAGTAAGTAATGTGCTGTTATTTCGTCTCTTCTAGAGAGAGTTTGCCATGGTCTTATTCTTTAAGCAGTAAGTAGTAAAGCTGCTGCTCTGAATAAAAATAATATGACGAGTGATGCGAGAAAACTATGAAGATCTTCTTGTTCGCTTAGTTTTACTACGGTTTAGTTTCTACTTATCCATGCATGTATATATATCCATCCATAAAAACTACTGCCACACAGCCAGCCACCAAGTTAAACATACGTGGACAAGTGATGATTATGATCAAGTTGGAAGAGAGGTATGGAATGCATGGTGCTCTTGTTAGAGAGAATGGTGGTGTGGTTCAGTCAAATGAACAAAAATGATGATAAAGCTAATTCTCTCTTTTTCTTCTTACTTCACAACTCATATCTCTGTGTAGAGTAGTAAATGAGGAATATATGGTTTTTCTACTAAAAAAATTGTATTATTCTCTCCCTTTTCATCTCTCTACCTTTCTCTCTGACTATCTGTCTCTTTGAGCAAATTTGCATGTAAACGTGGCTAAAAGACCATCGTCATCGTCGTGCATCCTGCATTTTATTGAATGACGTTGTTCAAGAAAGAGAAGATGAGGATGTTGGCGATTGGTATATGGGCCAGCGGCCTTTTAAAAAGACGGCACGTTATTATGGATATTACTACAACTACTACTACTGCTGCTATAATAATGTGTGTAATAATAAGTACTAAAACTAAACTACTCGTAAAGTAAAACAGAGGCATAGGGAGAGACGAGCAAGCAAGGTAATTCGATCACCATCACCACTACCAAACCAATTTTTGCACGGAATGTGTAAGCCGAATAGAAGTGCAGAGCAATAATTTTTCTGTTTTCTTGATTCCATTCTTCTCCCTGTGTGTGTATTTTTTTCTACTTGTGTGTTGGATGATGTATGATTACTAGGATCACGCTAGAATGTGAGGTTGGTCTAAATCTACGTGTACTTTCATGTAAACGTTATGTTATATACCTATAAGAGAGCATTGTTGTTCTGTGGAATATGGAAAACAATGGTGATTGTTGTTGAGTAATGCGTAAGCAGGAAGGACAATGAGCTATATGATTCCATCATGTTAGTAGTAGTACTTGTTATGTGAGCATTTTAAAAAGTGACCATTGGAAATGGGTCAGAGTCAACTCAATGCACTCAATTTTAGTTGAGCAGACGAGAGATTATTGAAAAACGCAACAGTGTACTTAAATACTATTTGCATTTGACTTTAATAGATTTACTTAAAGCTTAAATATATGCTCCATGCTTGCTTGCTTGCTTGCTATGCTTGACCAACAACTAAGAAAATACGAGTTGAATATTATGGTCATCCATGAGGTAAAATAAGAGACAAAGAAATGTAGCATACGTAGTAGACATGAGGATGATGACGAAATAAGTTAAGAGAATGAAAGGATATTCTTATATGAACTGCTTCACAATTTCCCATAATTCCCTTCCAAAGTGTAAATCTAAAAATCTAAATCCTCCTTCAACTGCCCATTAAAAGTTCCATGTGTTTGTTTGTACATATGTGTAACATGGTACTTTGCCCTACTTGCTATCTATATATATTTTATGTACTTTATATACTATGCTGACTGAGTGTGTAATAAATAGTAATCTTTCTAATCTGCATGTCCAGAGTCTACGTCAGCAGCAGCAGGTAAGCCCATAAACGCGCAAAAATAATATTACTCCTAAAACCAAAAGGAAACGACACGGTGATGTGATGGAAGTTGGAAGAATTTTAGTGTTGATAGAGATGATGTGGAGTATGACAATAGTGACGGCTAAAACTCATCATCCTTATGGAATAAATGTTGTCCTATTGACAATGCATGTTACAAGAAGGGGAAAAAATTATGTAAAGCTATTACCGTTTTTATATGGAGATACGCACACACACCTTTTTCCTATCATCACCTTTTTTATATATACTAGTTCGTCCTCTGCAATGCAATTTGCCATAAAATTATTTGCATAACGTAAAACCATGCTTGCTAAAAACAGCACATACACAGCTTTTAAAATCCATTTAAATGCCCAACCAGCCTTTCCTACTCCGCCTTCTTGTCTCGCTTGGTTGCAATATGATTTTAACTTTTTTTTTCCTTTTTCCATCTCCTCCTCCCCCCCCCCCTCTGCTTGCACAAATGTAGGCACGCATGCACAGAGGGAAAAAAGGCTATTAGTTTAATCATCCTCTATTGTAAACTGGCAGGTGACAAATGACAAATAATATCCTCTACAAAGCTATCTATCACCTTGCTACTAGCGGCGTGTTGCTGGAAAATTTTTTATGGAAGAATCCTATTATACACGTGGATATACAAAAACTTACTTATTTTCTATCCTTTTTTTTACTCTATCGTTATATCATTCTTTTGGCCCTTTCATTTCTACTCATAGAACAGCTTTTGCCGTTTTGTTAGTTCGTTCCTCTTTATAATAATATGCTTGTATGCACTTATCTGTAATTCAGTGTATTTTTTTTTGACGATGATGATGAGAATGAAATTGATTGATTTTTTTCTACACAGCAAGCCATTTTTACGACGATAATCACAATATTTACATAATATAGGAGCAGCACAGCTTTTACATATTTTACTAGTAGGCTTGTTGGCGTTTTGTTTGTTATTTTTTTCTGTGTGCAGTTACCTACCAACCTGCATACCAGTATGCTCACAGCTTATGCAGAGGAGAATAAGAGAAAAAAAATGCCGATGCTCTACATACCTTTTAATGTACACCACCTAATTTATTTATTTTTACAATAATGTATAGAAAGAGGCCGTTAGTCATGGAAAGGACAAGGACCTTCTAGCTAGAAAAAAAGGGATTTTTTTTTCCTTCTTCTCCTCCTCTCCTCCTTTTAGTCGTGTACCAAACAGAAAGAAAACTGGGGAAGAAAAAAATGTTCTAATTTCTAATGCAACGTGTAACAAGAGAACAATAATGTTCCCTTTTGTCCTCACACGTTCACATTCTCCCTACTTGGTATAAAGTCCAGCAAGAAAAGTGGTTTTTTGCGGTTGTGTGAACGTTTACCCTGTCTTTGTTCAGAATGATGACGAAAATGAAAATGACCATCTCTTTTTTTTCAGCCGAAAATACAATTCCGCTAAAAGTGTAAGCACGCATTATGGATTATGATGAATTGCATAACGTACTTGAATAGAATTATTGGAAAGGAGTGGACACGGCGTTGCTCGGTGTTTTTTTTCTGGAACCACTTAACTTACGTGGTTTAAAAATATATCTAAATAATTTGTCTTTTTTCTTTCTTGTTCAAGAAACTTCCTAGTACAGTGATGGACATTATAAAAAAAAGCTGGATTTGACCAGAAGCTAAAAATGAAACATTATTATTCTATGATAATCTTAGTAGCTAATATTATTTTTGGCGTTTATTGGCCTAGACTTGTGAAGCAGCCTTGGTATGTAATAAAAATGTGATGCGTGTGTGTGTGTGTCTGTATGCTAACCTATCTCTCGTGGTCGTTGTCATATTTTTTTTTATTATCTTTTATCACCACTATCTCCAAGTGCGTCATCAACTCAGCCAACAACACTGTCGCTATGTCCATATCTCCCATGTGTCCATTTTAAAGAAAAAAAAAGGTTTTAAGGTATGAAAAAAAACGACAAGAGAGAATGTCCCATCAGCTATTTATATTATCTAATCATCATCCTGACTGTCATCATGGCGTCATCAACAAAAACTTTTAAGCAGAAAAATCTTTAGGAGTATAATATGCGTGTACTACCAACCAAGTATTTTAAGTTCAACTGAAACAAGTAACAGCCCAGCTGCTGCGTGTTAATCTCTGATCTGATTCCTGGTACAATTTCCATTATTATCACAATCACACCGCGTGTACTGGCTTTTAGCAGTTAACATAGAAAAAAAACTGTAATAATAATAATCATAATAAAAACAATAACATAATGTCCATACTTATATATGTATCCCTCTTATCAGTATGGAAACGTTTACGTTGCAAAAAAATATATAAATCGGACCATCGATCATAGTCATTCGTACACATTATTGTTATTTATTGTTACAAGCCCCCTTGTTTGTAGTAACAGGAGTGGGAGAAGATTGCAAAAAAACGAGGAAATTGAAACGCACACACGCTTACACACACACACGTGCTTTTCATCTGCTTTCCATCACACTTCCTTTCTGACTGACTTCCTCCTCTATTTCTCGTATCCTGAGAGCTATTTAATCACGAATATTGATTTACTATTTTCATGTTCCTCTAAACAAAACAGTAAACCTTTTTCAAGGAGAAAACTTTGTTGGAAAATGCAATGACAAGAGGAAACGAAAGGAAAAGGATATTTCCAACTTGTAACGGCAGGCAAAAATAGGTGCCTGGGGCAATATACCAACTTTTTGTCTGTTACTACAACAACAACAGTTGATGCAACAAACTGCTGCCTCTATTTTTTTTCTTTGAATAAATAGTAGCAATAAAGCATTAAACAAGCAAAATTAAACAATTTGCGATGATGGGAAATCTATGGAAAATGGTAGGATTCTGCAAGGTCTTCTAAAATGTAATAATAATAATCATGTCACATGGTACACTTTGACCCTATATATCTATATGCCATGTTCCTTATTCCCCCGTGTGTGTATGGAATAACCCATTTGGCTGGAATTCAATATCAGGACCTTTCCCTTTTTTTGTACTGCCTCCTATTATAATGAAGTGGCATTGTGGAAAAAATTTTTAATATAAAAAGTTGGCTCCTGTTACTAGAGTAGAACCAATAATAGCCCTAAAGAAAAAATATGGCAAGGACATCCAATAATAATATATAGTTGTACAATACATATACCTATACACAGACAGACAGAGAGTGAGTGATCATCTTTAAAGTAAAATTATTGACGCTACTGCTACAACAACTACTACAACTCCTTGATAAGCGTCGTTTTGTTCCATTCCTATCTGACTCGGTTTTTGCCAACCATTTGCCAATTTTAATTTTTGCTCCTTCTTTCTTTTTCTTCGTCTTCCACCATTCCACATTTTTTTCCGTGGACCATTTAGATTTTGACAACGTTACATATGCAGGCACACAAGAGGAACGACGGGAAAAAAAAGCGAGCACGCCAAGGGAAACTGTGTTGCTTGTTGCGTGGTAGCAGCAGCAGCAGCAGTAGTAGCTTTTGCGTTTTCCCTTTGAAGAATTTCTTTTTTTATCATTGGTGGCGGCGATGCTCCTACTGCTCCTTGGGTTAATAATGGAAAGAGCTCTTCTCTCTCTCTCTACAAGTCTGTTATACAATTTGAAAGAGCAGGTTGATAGGAAGGAGAGAAAAAAAAGAGGAAGCAGGAGCAGCCGGCAGCCAACAAGCTATTAGGAAATGGCAGATAATATTGGCTTTTGTACAACAACAGCAGAAGTTACCACAAGTTGATACGAGAGATTTTTTCAGGATGACGACGACAACGACCATCATGCCATGGTGCATCACCATCACAATCACACATGCGAAATTTGCTAAAAAACTGATTTTGCCTGCCTGCCCTGCTCTTCCTGCGGTGTGGTGGTGATGGTGTGTGTGCTTCTATTTTTGTCTTTTTCCTCCGTCATCATCGCCACACGATAATGATGAGAATGAAATGAAGAAAGAAGTTGATGGCACAGTGGAAGCAGAGAAGTTTAGCTACTGCTGCTGCTTTTAAAATAAATGGATATGGATGCATGCTTACTACACACAGGGAAAAAAACTGATGATGATGCTGGTATATGGACTTCAAACTTGCAAAAGCTTAAAACTTTAGCAAAAATTTATTATGCTGCTTACTTCTAACATACGACTATAATAATAGCAGGAGAAAATGTCTTGGTGAGAAAAAAAAGAAGATATTATATGGCGATGAAGATGATGACGACAAATCTTGTAAGTGTGTGCATTGGGTCTATAAGCTTCTTCTCTATATAGACCCAAGTCATAAGACTCTTTTTTCATTTCCATCCAAGCAGCAGCAGAAAAGACAAAGAAGGAAAGGTGTGAACAAGGCTCTCTCTTTCAAGTTGCTACACACTAAACTAAAAATAATTTATGTGTGTGTGGACTACCATATCCATCCACCATGAGATTTTTTTTTCAATAGGTAAAAACAACAATAGTAATAATAATAGTAGGTAATAGTAATAATACTTTAAGAGGAGTAGCACATATTAAAATATGAGCAAACATAAAATGATGATTATTATTGAACCCATTCATAAAAGCTATAGCAATTTATAGCAGCAACACCAACAAACACCACCTCACACCTTCAGTTCACGTTTGACTATTTTATCCTTCTTTTTTTCTTCCTCATGTTTAAACTCCAGCAGTAGTATCTCATATCAATATAGAGATATGATAATCGGTCGTGTTGTGAGTGACTTTCGTCATGGAAAATTTAATTAAGAATTTTTCTCTTCTCTCTCTCTTTCGTCATCAAACAGCAAATAATGTAACAGTAACACTATAAACTAGTGTGTGCTGTTGTTGTTTATTTAAAAGTAGACAAAAAATAACAGAAAAAAATGACACCCCAACAATAGCCATGTGTGAGGTAGTGGCGTAGTATCCTATGTCGAAGCACATGTTTCATTATTTGGTACAAGAACGTAGAATGAAATGTGGAAGTAGAGGAAGAAAAACCATTTTCATGAAACTGGAAAATAAATTTCATAGCATTTTTTTGCAGAACACTTTAAAAATACATGTTGAAAATTCGGGTGTGCAAAAATAAAACTTTTATTTTTCTTATTTTTCAACTTTTCATTGTCTCTCTGGTGGCGTGCGTTGCAAATGGTGGTGGTGGTGGTTTCAGAGGTATCAGGTTTTTTTTAAATTTACTTTTTGTCTTTGTTCCTTCTTATTTCTAGAAAAATGTTTTCTTATCATCTATTTTTATTGAGAGATAGAAGGGGCAAATTGTTTTTTTCCCATGTTAAGGTACTTACCAACAATAAAACGAGCTTCCAACAATATATCCTATCCCGTGAACAATTAAAGGGCACCTCCTATTGTTTCCCAACAACAACTCAAACACAACAATAACAACAACAATAATAATAACAACTAGCACAAATTTTGGTTTTGAGAGTCTCTCTAGTCCGGATGATGTAAGGAAATGAAGCAACGCTCTGGCGCTGCTACCAAAGTCCAAATGGGGCCTCAGATCCCGTTACACCAGCCTTTTTTAATCACTTTTTGGCCCAGGGACAAAATAACAACAGGAATCACATCTCACACACACACGTACAGAATTCACATCATCAAACGGAGAAAATAAAACGGATGGATAATATATAATACTACTACTTGATAGAATGAATATTTATATTAAGAATTGAAGAAATGAGAAGAGACACACAATAAACTTATATGTAGTAGTAATAATGAATGCATATGGCACTGCTGCTGCTCCTCTCTTTCTCTATATCGCTTTGTTGGATTCGTGGTGGAGGTACATTTTTCGAACAGAAAAAATTTGCCAGTTTATATTTATACAAGTTTGTTCACACAAATATTATATATATTCTAAGCTTTTCCCACATAGTCAAGAGATGCATGCAAAGAGATAGATAGGGAGAACAGCGAGAAGGAAAAAAAAAAGTTTTGCAATTTTATACACCGCTATGCACTTTTTGGATAGCAGCCTAAATATAAAAAGTTGATCATCATCTTCTCTTCACTACTTCACTCTTGCTTCCTTCCTGTGTGACTCTACACACGTATATAGCAGAAGTATATAGTTGAAAACGATGTTAGTTTTTTTTCAAAACTTTTTTTTTCAAAGCAACACCATCCCCAAGACCGCTTCTGTTCTTCTTACATGAAAATAATGATGTTGAGTATTGGAATTATTTCGAACTTCGTTTTTTCCGCTTGGAAGTACATTACAAACAAGATATGCCGTTAATGCTCGTGTGACGGACTGATTTACATGCATGCACACATAGTAAGAACAAGACTGTGTGTTGGAGAAAGAAGAATGGCCACTGAGAAAGGAAACTGACAAGCTTAAAATTTAATACGTGGTTCTTGCTAATAAAAGCCAATTGAAGAAGAATGGATAGAAGAGAATAGTGTAGTAGTAATAATAATATGGATATTATATTTTTGTGTGTGGAAACAGAGAGAGAGAGAGATTGAAAGGAGACATGCCATATTATTATTGGGTGTGATCCATATTGTTTTCTCGGTTAAGTAGTCATCTGAGGAAAAAGCATGGTGTACCTTGTATGTATGAGGAGAAGGTAACGTGAGCATATAATAAATCGAACAAAGGATCTCTCGGAGAAGAAGAAAGTATGCATGCGTTTATACTGCTTGGTTACATGGACAGGTTGAATTTTGTAGCAATTCTCTGAGAGAAACTCTAGACCAAATGCCCGAAAATGCTGTTGACCACCGGAATACTTTGCTTTCCTCCAGCTTTTGCATTCCGGAGAAATGACTTGCTTACATTATAAACCCGTTGTATTAAATCTTTTTGAAAAAATCGTATGAATTACTAAGAAAAATGGGTTTTGAAAATGTTTGGCAAATTGTCCTCTGATCCAACTGTCCTACCTCCGTAATGTATAATGTTTGCTATAATACATGTATATTATCTACTAATTGTAGTGGCGGAGAAAAGCCAAGGAAAGGATATCGCGATTCCTTTCTTCTTGTTCGTGTCCCTAACGTGGCATAGCATTAGTAAAAATAGCAGTTATCATCAAGATAATCTATACGTATGATGTATTAGACATTCATTGTGTCTTGCCTTTCTCGTATATTCATCGTCAACCAAAACTAGTCCATTATTTTTGCAGAGTGGCAGAGAGCGCGTCGTAGTTATCACGTTGTTGAGAAACGTAAGTAGTCAAAGTAAGCAAGATAAGTGATCTGCATTTATCTGTGTCGCAAAAGAGAATAACATGACATGACATGATGATACATGCCTGTATAACTACATGCACATATAAGTCTTATTCCCTATTTTATAACCTTTCTTACTTGCTCCTTCTTCATCTCTCTGCTAATTGCTAATTGGCTTGGCACAACTTTTAACTACACTACTATTAGCCGAGCAACTAACCCGAGTCTTAATAGCCACTGCCGAGAAGTGAGAGAGTGTATGCATTCATCCAATTCATAGATTAGGTAGCTAAGGGCGAAATAGATTACTGTGTATTAACCGCTTATCATTTTCCTCGTTGTTAGGAGCAGGTTCCGTTAGTTAAATCAGTATAAAGATTGAAAAGTGTAAGTGCTGAAAAGTCGAAGGAGTGTTGCTAATAATACTCCAATTTACTAAATACTCTTCAGTTGAGGACATGATTTTCTTGAAAATGTTGATTACAACAGGGCGGAGGAGCGGCACACTCTCACGAAGAAATACATTGTTAGGTTTCCTCGCGGAGAAAGCATGTAACAAGTTCACTCTTAATTGATCGTTTTTTTTACGAAATTCCTAAAAAAAGCATACAGTAAAAAAATCCCACATCCCACCACACAGCATCCCGATCATCGGAGAAAAGTTTAATCTAATGATCCATGAGTACGATTGGGTGCACACGTGTACCTCATTTCATGCTCATTTCTCTGCCTACCTTAAAAAATCGGGAAATCAAGTGACCTCAACATTTCTAAATTGATCATTGAGTCACACAGCTCATCAAATACTCGACATGCCTGCACACTCACACTCCCTTTCTCTCTCGCTTGTTCATTGACAACGCACACTGAAGTTCATTGAAAATACATATACAAGTCATCAACTTCTCGCCACCTTCATCATCTTTTTTTTACTTACAAGAAATGCGCCGTATTTAAGCAGCATACATATTATATATAGCACCTTTTGATCATCCACCTCTTTTCTTTAACCTTTTCCTCGTCACCACACAGAGAAGACGCACCGAAAAAGACAGTTTTTTACTTTGCTTCCCATGAATAGCTTTTTATTATTCTCCGTCGTTGTTCCAAATTGCAACGCAAAAAGGGGAAATTAAAAATGTGCACAAATCAAATTACCTTCGAGGAATGTTTGCCCATTTATATTTTTTCTCATCTACCCAACAAAGTTGTTACCTAACAGGAACAACTGGCTACTTTTTTAATTTATTTATAGCCTTGTCCCCTATCAACTCGCCAGCAGGCCACGCCACACAATTTGTAAATATAGTTACATAGCTTGTGTGTGTGGACTCTTGTGTCACCATTTCCACCGCGACAGCAGCAGTAAATGTATTTTTTGGTCTGTCACAAAAATATATATTAATGGCGATGCTGAGACATCCGTGCCAAAACGGAGGACGATGATGAAAAGAGAAAGCTTAATTTAACATAAAGTGTAAAGGGAGAATAATCGACAGAATTACCTATTCCTTTGAACCAACACATAACAGCAAACGGATTCTGCTTATTTAATACGCAGCAGAAGATATTCAGATTGATATTCGGTATTGCAAATCCGCAAATTATCATCAGGATCATCAACATCAGCTTCATCGCGTACATTGCTTTATTGTCTCAGTACATGCCACACTCTACTCTACAACCCACATTGGATAGTTAGTATGCCAGCTTTAGCGACCGATGATGCGGTGTGAATAAAAAAGTAAAGCACGCATACAATTATTATTATAAATCCGGTGTATGCATGTATCGTGTCCTGTTGTTAGAGTACAAAGTACGCCGTGACGCCACCGTGCAATTGACAATGATCCGGAAAGATCCCGTTGGATTGTGTCGTGGTGTCTATTTTCGCAAAGACGACATCACCTCCTCACATCAACTCACATAAAATATCACTCTCTCTCTCTCTCCCTCAGCCAACACTACTACTACTCTGCCGAACAATCTCACTCTTTCTCGAATAAATAAATATATAGTTTATTATTTTGCAAAAAACCAAGAGATAAGACGCATCTCTCTTCACTACTACTATATTACCAGTGCAGTAGATGTAGCGAAGCTTATCTGCTTTTTTCATCTAATTTTCTCTGCTTCCAAGAAAATAAATTTGACTTACAAGGTACTCTACTTGTGTGGCTCTGTGGAATCGTTTTGGAAAGTATTTTGCATCATTATACCTGCATTTTGTCCACTTCCAAATCCAAGCAGGATTTAAATTGTGGAAAACTATGAAATTTTATTTTCCATCTTGTTTTATAATCCAAATGACTTAACTAAACTTACCAACAAATAGAATGTAGCAGACCATCGTCTAAAGCCATTATCTTGTACAATTTTGAAAAATACGATTCACAGAGCACACAAAGGAACGTACATCATCATCAAGAATACTTGTGTAAAAGCGTGTGCATATTTTAACAAACCGAGTTGAATGCTACAAGAAGCTTAAAGTAAATCGTTCACTGTGGCCGAAACGCAGTAGAACAAAAGAGATGATTGAAAATAAAGCAAATGATTTTCCCTTCTTTAAACTATTCATTCAACATCCAACCCACTATACCACACCACCACTGCTCATCTAATACAGTTTTGAATTGTCACCCAAAAAACCAACATGGGCTTACAGACAAGGGAAAAAGATGGAGATGGCAAAGCTCTGATAAGGAGCACTGCCACCAGCAGAAATACAAAATGATGATTACTCACCGAGCAACGTACCCAAATAACTTACAATTGTAATATAACGTACCTTCGTCTTTCTATTACTACCACAACAACTATTAATATTTAAATACTTTTTTTCAGTTATAATCTGCCATTTGACTATAATTTCAGTTGTTGTCTCATCATCCTACCTAACCCACATCCTTGAGCATTTTTTCTCTCCACTCAACCAACAACATTTCTAACGACGCAACACGCAACAACGTGTTTTCTTCTCCGATTTTCCTCTTCTCTCTCTCGTCCTTTTTAATTTAATCAGAGTGAAAAAAGAAGAATGGCAGAGCAGCGGTGTTATAGTTTGTTGGTGGTGGCATATAACAAGAAGCTATTTTGCTATCTTTGTCTCCTTCCAAAGACTTATATATCATTGGCTGGTGTGGTGCTAATCTGAAAATGCACATGCTTACATACCATCACCAAAAAAATATACATATCTCTAAGAGAGGAGTAGTCCTTTAAGTAAGTAGAATGATGATGAAGATAAGATGGCCAAATAAAGTATACGTGATGATGGCTTTGTGTAAAAACCCGAAAACCGGTGTGGACTCTCAGCAGCAGCATATTACCAACCAGTAAAAGATTTTTGTGTGTGCGTTGAGCAGTTGTTGTTGTTATATTTTTGAAACCAGCCAAAAAGGGTCCTTGACGATAGTCGTCGTCATCGTCATCATCATCCTGACTGGTGACATGAACGTGGTCTTCGAGTGTCGGGAAAGGTTGATGCATTGCTTTTATAATTTTCTTGAGAGAGAATGCTTTCGCCACGGACAATACTGCCAATAGAAGCATCGTCCTCGTATATATTATTTTTTTAGCGGTCGTCGCCTAATAATAAGCGCACTTGTCTTTGACTAATGACAATAATAATAAATATAAGTAAAAGAAGAGGAACATGATGGCATGCATAGATCTTTTATAAAAATGTGGTGGTACAGTGCTGACAAAAATCATGCTGCTGAAAGGTGAAAGGCTATATGATCATTTCTGTAGTTTTTTTCCTGTTGGAATAGATAGAAACAGAGAGAAAATTGTACGTAATAATAATAGCCATGCAATAATAATAAATGATGGCAATATTTCTTTCACACTCGGCAAAGTGACTACTCGAATGGTGCAAAGTATTTATTGGGCATTCCCATTTAATAAAAATCTGTTTAAAAACTTTTTTTTTCTCTTGTTTTGGCAGTGAGCCCCTTGTTGCCTTTCTGTGTGTAATAATAATTGGTGAACAGGAGCACACAGTTTTTAAAATAAAACGGGACCACGACGGGTGCAAAATCAGTGGTGAGAAAAAAGTGTATCAAGGACACCTTTTTCTCATGCGACCATATTATATTTATTTTTCTTGATCGTCAACATTATATATCATTATCATTTACATTATAGTAGTCAAGAGGACGAATAAGGAGAAGGAGCATATGCATCGTAGTAATCATTAATGCTACAGAAATAAAAATATGTTGAATAATTGAAGGCTAGAAAATTTGGCCAGCAGCAAAGCCAAATTTTCAGAATAGAATTAAGACACAAAACACTGATTTATATAATTTACCTACAAAGTTGTATGTGTGACTTTGAGGTGATAAAAAGGGTTTTTTCCTCTGCGCATTGTTCTTATTAAAGATAACAAATAGACTGTAGAAGAGAAGACAAGACAAGGAGAGATGATGTGAAAAAGTAGAAATCGGGTGCAGAAGAAACAAGAAACCGAAAACGAGCACATGGTTTGTGAGTGACACCACATAAAAAAAAGCAACAGTGAGACGACAACACTCTCGGCAAAATAATATTGTTAAACAAACAAGACCTATAGGACAACGAAGAAGGAAGTAAAACGGACCTGTTGGAAAGCCAGGGAAAGAAAAGAGTGGAAAGGGAATGATGACTTGTTTATGATTCTTCTCTAAACTTATTCTTTTTGGTTAACTCATGCGAATCACGTGGCCGATTTGCAGGTTTCACGAACCGACAACATGCAAAATGCAAGCGTACTAATTTAATCCAGCAACACCACTCAAAAATAATAATAATAAATAATACTTGTTTGTATATGTAATATATTATGGGATATTCAGTGTGTAGTATTTCATGCACATTTAAAAAAATAAGGGACAGCCAAGCAAACTAAAACAGTTGCGCTGACAAGCATAGCTTTTCCAATTATTGGTAAATGAAACAGGGAAACCTGAATAAACTATCAAATTGTGTAGTTTTCGATTACACCGTCACTAAATACCTGTATACATTCGCAATCTATTAATTATATCTACAGATACGTCAGAGCAGACAGACAGACAAGCAGACTAATTGTATATTGTAATCCAGTGCAGATTTAAATTTTCTAGAGAACATTATCGAAATCTGAAAAGGTTAGAGCTTCTCTTCCGTAGAAATACTACACATTAGGATCGGGATGACAGCATAGTATAAAATTTCGGCAGCAGCGTGCACAGTTTTTAGTAGGTATATATGCACACTGATGAGTTTTTCTCTGCAAAAAGAAATGACATGCACTGTGCATATAAACCAGGATTAATACTCTATAGTCTCCGTAATTTTTTTCTTGTTCTCTCTCCTTGATCATTTTTCGTGATCGCTTTACTTGGACCGATGTCAAATGAGAATGTGACGACTCTTCTTCTTCTTCTTTCTTAGACAACTATAGGAAATGGAAATCCAACTTAGCACTGAAAAAAATTGCAGTCATAGGCATCCCGCTCTTCACTTCTCTTCTCTAGATACCTACTTTCCACAAATATAAACTAAATAATATCATTTATTCACTACTCTCTAGTAGCTTCTCCACACATTATTTGCATGTCATGCAGTTGGTGGCGGCGGTAGTATCATCTCTCTTTTTCTCAGTCATTTCATTGCCTTGCCTTGCCACTCAAACAACCTTTTTCCTTGATATTTTTTACCGAGCCGATATAGAGATAGATGGAGAGAGAGAGAGAGAAAGGATTCAACGAAATACAGAAGGCTATGCGAATTACTTTGATGAGCTTATTCACACACAAACGACCTAGTGCTCCTCTTCTAACTTCATCTTTTAATAAAACGCCCTTCCTGCCTACACGTATCCTCTAAACCAACTATAGACAGAGAAACGGGAGACAAAGTGTACATAAAAATTTTCTCTTGAAATCTCACCATTGCCATATCTCTACAAGTTTAGCAGTAGGGATATTTTGTAGAGAGAAAAGTGCGAGAGGAGTGAAGCGACTATTATTACATCCTTAACATTTAGAAAAAAACATTGCTACTGTACTGGTGTCAGTATATGAAACGCAAAGATCATCGCTAGTCAGATACAGTCAAATGTATTTGCTATGGAAAATGCTATTTATTCCTGTCGTGTGAATGTGCACTCATGCACACAATATACTGACGTTTTTTTATGTAATCGGCCATCTGGCATTAAAATTTATGCTGAAAAAAACGCATGGTTTTAAGGGAAAATCTTGGATGGTCTTTTTTTCTTCAAAAGTTAGAAAAAAATGGCACACATTGACGACGGTGATGGTACTATTGATCATGATCATGAACCATATTATTTGGATGGAATAAAATGAAAACGATCCCGGTGACCCGACGTCAGCAATGTCATTATTATTAGCAGCTTCCACAACTTAAATGTATGGCATGATTTACTACAGAGAATCTTAGATCAGACCAGTTTAAAACATGACGTTTAAAAAAATTGCTTACCGTTGGACATTTCTATTCAGTAATTTTACTGCAGAAGATGGAAAATGGACTGAAGCGACAAGTTAGAACGGAAAAAACAAGTGAATAAATTAAGAAGAACGTGGACGTGATCCGAGAAAGAAAAATTGCAACAAATAAAATGAACGCTTTCTCACCGATTTTCTCTCTAAAAAACTGGAAAAGTGGAGCAAACATTTTTTTTAGAGTAGCCGAGTATGGAGCAAGTTTTTATAACTATTTGTTTTGCAGTTTTGTGTAAAGCTGGAGATGCAGAATTTGTGTGGAAATGGTGACGTTGGTTGGTTGGCTAGACTAGACAGACTTAATATAAAGCTATTCAAATTATTCTTGTCACGTTTCTTTTCCAAGAAGCGAAAGAAGTTGGTGCTCCTGTTCAGCTAAACGAGCGACAAAAAATGTTCGTAAAAATTTTCCTGTCTGCTGCTCCTGCAGCCTTCCATTTCTACCGGGTATTATTTTATCCCTAATTGCGGTTAACTAAGTTGAAAAATATGTATGTACATATAACCATTGGGGTTACTTGCATGCATGCATGATCATCGACCAGCAGGCTTTTTTTGAAGAGATTTTTCTTATTTTTAAGTGCTTCCTGTCGATTCTGATGCCGTTACTGGTACTACTTCTACTGCTCCTGTTGTTCCTGTGGGCCAAGTATTCTTTTATTGTTTCTTGACTTGGTCCTGAGAAGAATGTTTATCGTCAAATTAATAGGTTTGAGGTTGAAGCCAGGGAAAAGAAATTGATTTTTTCTTCTTGTGCTCTCATTCTTATTGCTTTGCTAACTAAAATGAACGTTATTGGTGCTTCTGCCACACATTTTACGTGTTAAACGGTTTCGAAACCGGTACAACCAGCAAAGCAAATAAAACACACACACGCAGGAGGCATAGGAGGGATTACCGTTAAACTGTAGTCAAGTAGGTAATTATAGATTCAGAACATGATGATGATGGGAATATCCAACGCCTAGATGAACGTATGGATTCACAGGATAAAAAAGCCGGCAGTGTCTGCTCAAGTAGTAAAGCTGAATGATATGATGAAAAAGTGAAATTCTCTTTCCTTTCCCTGTGTTGAAAATTATATAGCTTTTAATTGCATATTTACACGCGTGTATATTTATGTATGTATCTGTTACCTATGTTGTACAATTAACATTAATGGTGGATTTGGTCTGGTGGTGATGAAGTTGGTTAGTAAGCTCTGATATAAATTATTGCAAAGCTTTGTCTGTCTGCCTGTAAAATATTTTGCTCTTTTTTCTACCGGGCGAATTCATCGTTTCCAAACAGTTTAGATCATCTCAGTCAATTCATTTATACCTCGTCAGCTCATCTTTAAAATGCATAGAGGCAGAGCAGAAAACGCTTTCGTTTGCAACCGCAAAACTGCAGTGTATAGTTCACAAGCTCATTTTCATGCAGAGAGGAACATGGAACAGGAACGGGAAGTGGATGAACAAGAGTTTTTTCAGTAAACTTTGCAAATTCCAATCAGATTCTTGTTGGCACAGTAGGAAATAAAGGTAAAGGAAATCAAACAAGAGTTTCACTCTCTCTGGCTGGTGAACTCTGAAAAAAGAGGAAGAAGAATGAAGAAGATGTAGGTAATCGTAATAATTACCCGCATATATTGTGCAGTACGCAACTTTAAAAGTGTTTCATTACAAAAAAAATACGTAACTGTAAATACATTTAATCAACTATATAGTACATAATATTATTTCAGAACATACATTATCATTTTTATATGCAGATATGTATGTACCTATATGCAATTTCTGAAGAAAGCACAAGCCAAGAGTGAAGTTGGATTTGTGCAAGCAAAAATTAGGATGCGTGAACAAGTCGGTTGATGAAGAAGAAGCGTTTCTTCGCCATGTGGAAGGAAGCCGATTCTTGCAGCACTGCCGGCATTATGAAATGCAAAAACCGGAAAATGCGTTAAATAGTTGAAAGCTACACAGGGGAAAACCAGGGTGACCAATGTAGCAAAGAAGTGGCCCATCGCAGAGAGAGATGTAACAATTGTCGTTATCAGAAATGAGAAAATGAAAGTTCAGAGATTTTGCGGACAAACGGAATAATATGTACCATTTTTTTTATTATTCGCCCTTCCATCGTAACGGACAAGCACCTGGTAACAAGAAGTGTGCATATTTCCTATTAAATATTTATACTCTGTTATGAACTTTTCCCATTTCACTGGCCAATTGAGGCCGAGACAATGAACGAGAAAAGTGCCATAATATACCTTTTAATCATATAGTACAGTCTGGAATGTAGAAACTAAAAAAGGATCCCTTTTGTTTCTCCTTCTGCTCTTTAAAAAGTAAGAAATGGTCGGTCCTCGTGTAATATTTTTTGGTACATCAGTTCAGCCAGCCAAGCATGTAAAGTCTGTCCCAAAATAGAGGAATATTTTTTGAATTCCCTGCACCTCCTGACGGAATGATCCCATGTAGCTGATACGTACGTATATTGTTCTAGAGTATGTGGTTGTACTACACATCAAATATCCCCGAACC